>PVJH01026636.1:0-29819 GCA_004026705.1 Nesogale talazaci
GAGACTCAAAGCCTCCTGTAAACAATGAAATAGCCCCCACAGAGGGGTCACAAAGAAGGGATGAGTCAAGCAGGGTACAGTAAAGCACCAATGAAACACACAATAATCCTCTGGTTCTTTGAGCTTTCCTCATTAACCACTCTCATGACCCCAGTGCTACCTCTAACTATGGGCTAGACCGGGGCATGAACACAGGTATAGATAAGAGATAAGAGCTTAAGACACATGGAATCCAGGAACAGAAATGAGAATAGTGATTCCAGGAGGGTAGGGGAAGGCAGGGAGAGGAGAGAGGAAAGGGGAATTTGGTCACAATGATCTACACATAACCACACATCTCTCTCCAGGGGGAAGAACAAGAGAAACCATGGAGGAAAGGAGACAGTGATCAGCGTGAGATATGAAAATGATAATAATTTATAATCTATCGAGGGGATTATATCATGAGGATGGGGAGGGAGGGAAAAAAGAGGAGTGATACCAAGGGCTCAATAGAAAATAAATGTCTAGAAAAGAATAATGGCAAATGTGTATGACTATGACTGAAACAATTGCTGTGTGGATTGTAATAAGAGTTGCAAGAGCCCCCAATAAAGTGATGTTTAATAAAATATATATACTAGAATATATACATATATATATATATATATATATATGCCATGTGAAGACGACTGCTGCATCGATAGGAGGAAGTTTTATCCACGACCTGCAATAAGCAGATGATGCAACCTTGCTGCTGAAAGCAGTGAGGACTAGGTACCCACACTGATGAAAGTGAAATACTTCAGCCTTCCCCATTGACCAAAATTCAAAAGCCTCACCAAAGACCAATAGACAAAATCATGGTAAGAAGAGAAAGGCTTGAAGTTGCCAAGATTTCATTTTTTAAAAATCATTGTATTGGGGGCTCATACAACTCTTACCACAATCCATACACACATCCATTGTGTTAAGCACATGTGTACATTTCTTGATATCATCATTCTTAAAACATTTGCTTTCTACTTAAGCCATTGATATGGGCTCCTCATGTTTTCCCCTCCCTCCCTGCACCTCCCTCTCTCATGAACTTTTAATAATTTAAAAATTAGTATGATTTTGTCCTGTCCTACACTGTCTGATATTTCCCTTCACCCAGTTTTCTGTTGTCCATTCCCCCAGGGAGGAGGTCACATGCAGATTTTTGTAATCGGTATCCCCTTTCTACTCCACATTCCCTCCACCTTCCCAGCATTGCCACTCTCAACACTGGTCCTGAAAGGTTTATCTGTTCTGGAATCCCTATGTTTCTGGTTCCTGTCCATACAAGTGTCCATCCTCTGGTCTAGCCGAATTTGTACAGAATTAGAATCATGATAGGGGTTAACCATTTCATTTTGTGCTTAGATCCATAATCAATGCTCATGGAAGCTTTCATTTTGTGTGGCCACCGTGATAGTACCTTCTCTAGACTACCCATAGTTTGTTATGATTTGACAGTCAAATGCCTTTGCATAGTCAATGAAACACAAGTAAACATCTTTGCGATATTCTTTGCCTTCAGCCAAGATCCATCTCACATCAGCAGTGATATCTCTTTTTTCATGTCTTCTGAATCTTGCCTGAACCTCTAGTAGTTCCCTTTCCAAGTGTGACTGCAACCATTGTTGAATGATCTCCAGCAAAACTTTATTTTCATGTGATATCAATGATATTGTTCTATAATTTGAGCATTCTTTTGGAATCAGTACAAATATGAATCTCTTCTAGTTAATAGACAAAATAGCTGTCTTCAAAATTTTCTGGCATAGGTGACTATTTCCGGTTCTTCATGAGTTTGTTGAAACCATTCAATTTCTATTCCATCAGCTCATGGACTTTTGTATTTGGTTAATGTTTTCAGTGCAGTTTGGATGACTTTCTTCAGCACAACTTGTTCTTACTCAGGTGCTTTACTCATTTTCTTTAATGCTGGAATGTCGATTAGCTCTTTTTGGTATAGTAGCTCTGTGTATTCTTTCCATTTTCTTCTGATGCTGCCTGTATTACTTGGTCCAAAGAATCTTTCAATATGTAACTGGAAGTTTGAGTTTTGGTCATCAATTATTTAAGTTTAAGATACTCTGAACATTGCTTTTTCTTTTTGGTTTCCTGACGCTAGGTTTTTGCACATCTCATTCTAATATTTAAATTTGCCTTCTTGAGCAGCCCTTTGAAATTTTCTATTCAACTCTTTGGCTTCATGGTTTTTTCTTTTTCTTTTAGCTACTCTACAATTAAGAGTAAGTTACAGAATCTCTTCTGACATCTACTTTGACCTTTTTTTTTCTGGTCTATTAATGATGTCTTACTTTCTTCATGAATAATGTTATTGATGTCCTCACACAGTTCATCAGGTCTTCTGTCTTTAGTTTCAAGATGACAAGTATGTGCTTGGAATGTTCTCGGCAGTCAGATGAGATAGATTCAAGATTGTAGGGTTTTTTTTAACTCTTGTGGGCTAGTTTTCATGTTCTTCAGCTTTAACTTGAACTTACATATGTATAATTCATTACCTATTCCACATTAAGCACTTGGTCTGGTTTTAGCTGCTGATACAGATCCTCTCTTCCCAATGTAGTCACTTTTCTGTGTATTCCCTCTTGAAAAGTCCATATGTTCACAGACACACCAAAAAATCAAAGCACCTTTTTGATGGGGGCAAATCTGCTGCACAACACTTACTTAGCATGTTAAAGAGCAAAGACTTTACTCGAGGAGGAAGATATGCCTGAATCAAGCCACGATATTTTCAATAGCTTTCTATGTATGTGAAATCTGGATGATGAATAAGGAAAATTAGAGAAATATTGAGGTATTTGAATTATGGTGCAGACAAAGAATATTGAAAGTGCCACAGATTTCCATAAGAAGTAGCAAATTTATATCAAAGAAAGGCAGCTAGAAGTCTCCTTAGACCGGAAGATAAAGGAATTTCATCTCACACCATATACAAGGGGTACCCAAAACAAAACAGAATTTTCATTGAAAGATATGTAACTTATTTATTTTACAAAACAACCTTATCAACTTCAAAGTACTATTCATTACACTTAATGCATTTGTCAAATCTGCAATTCTATTCTTGCAAACATTTTTCCAACTCATCTGTTTGTATAGCTGACAATACCTCCCTCATTTTTTCTTCACCTTTTCTATGCCATCAAATCATTGTCCTTTCATGCCCCTCTGCATTTGCAGAAACTAAAAAAAGTCACCTGGATTGGGACCAGGTGAGGAAGGTGTGTGGGGTAAGCGAAGCATGATTTTTTTTTTTTTTTTTTGCCAGAAACGGGCTCTGAGATGGCCACCTGACCGGGTGCATTGTTGTGGTGGTAAAACCAGTCCTCTGCCACAAATCAGGCATATTTTGGTTGAACACTGTTACATCATCCTTTCAGAAAGGTATAAATAGAAAGCTTGGCTAAGAGTCTGATTTGGTAGAATTAACTCCAGTTGCACTATCCCTCTCATATAAAAAAAGCATCAGTATTTTGGGGGTACCCCCTTGTACTTTGGACCTGTTGTCTGGATAGACCAGGATCTGGGAAAGGGTGTCAGCCTTGGTTAAACAAAGGCTAAACAAAAAAAGAGAAAGATCTTTGAGTCAAATGAGTGGACTCATACAGGGGTCTCAACAATGAGCTCCAAAATGACAGCAATAATGAGGATGACACAAGACAGGCCAGTGCTTCTTGCTCTTGTGCATGGGTTCATGAGGACTTGGGATAGATTTTATTCTGTTTGAGTCACCCTGGCACCCACTGTCTCAATCTCTTGGAGCATCTTCTTTGCTTTAGCTGACTTTCTCGTTTATCAAGCAGGATGTCCTTTTCCAGGGATTAGTCCCTCTAGATCACATGGCCCAAGTATGGGAAATGAAGTCTTGCCATCCTGAATTACCAGGAGAATTATGATACTATTTCTTTCACGATAGATTTGTTTGCTCTTCTGGGAACCCAAGATACCTATAACCTTATATAATCCTCAGAGACACATATATGTTAGCGTTTTTGCTCCTATCTTGGTGTGTTTAATAATATTCTCATGATCGTACAATGCGCAACCTTTACCTCTAAAGTCTTTTTTTCAACATTAGAATATGCTTCATCTTTTTATTTGGCTCATTTTTTCTTCTCCTTAAAAATGGAGAGATGCTTCTGAATACTGACTCTGAACATTTGCTTAGCTTTTCTTAAATGAAGTATCTTGAATTTAATTTTAGGAAAGAGACAAAATAAGATTTTATTACCCTAAAGCTAATGACCAATAATATTAGGAAGCAAAATCCCTTAAATATGGAAAGGAAAGTAATTGAGAGAAGAATGCTAAAGATTACTGTTAATTAATGAAAATGGAGTTATTGTGTTTTTAATTCCTAAGAACTATAAGGTCCTTGCTAAACCAATACATATAATTTTCCAAGTATGTACAATATGGTAGACTTCCAAAGGTTGATATTTGGAACTTACAACGTTGTAAGTTTCAAAACTTACAAGGTTGATATTTTGGGGTGACAAATTGTCCGTGGTCATTTTTGAGCTCACCCTCCTTTTCCTTCTCTTCTAAAGTTCCCATGTTGTAACACCCTTAACTGTGGGCCAAGAAAAGTAACTCCATCTCTTAGATCTCAGCGTGAAGTTCCGAGATTCTCCTTGACTTTGTAAATATATTTTGGGGTTTGAAAAACCCTCCTTATGCTATATTTTTTAAATTAAAATCCACATGGTATTCTTTGAGGGAGAATACTGTATGCATTACTGGTCCTTCAAGCGATCTTCCTTCAAGGTTACAGAAGTACTGAATGTGAGCGTGGGTTATTCAATAAGGACCTGGAGTGTAGGTCAGTTGAAAAGATTGTGTATACCATCTGAATTTATCAAACACTCCAGGCTTAAATACATTAACAATTCTATGCTAAAGAATAATATGAAGAGCAATCAGATCTCCAGACAAGAGTCAAAGCTGACTCAGGACTGGTATGAGCCACACGGAGTTGCCTCTGCCTTGAAGTTCCCACGGACAGCTCTACGGTAACTGGCCAACCAGCTGCCTGAGAGACTGCCGTTGTCTCACAGCTCTCAGCGTTCTCACATGTAGCCAATTCATTTTTTGATCTCTAGCCATTTCACACTCACCCTTTCAAGGAAAAGTCCAAAATAACACCCACAGTCTTCCCAGAATGGCATGACATAGCACTATTGATTCCATTTTCCTATACAACACAAGTTTCTTCTGAGACTTGGATTTAGAGACCGGGATCTATATGAAACTTTACTAGGAAGTATTTTTATGAGCAATAGCTAAAAAGAAGGCAGGGAAGCAGAGTTGGACAGGAGTTGAACTCCTGGGAATCGGACCCAGAGATGTTGGAATCCGAATCCAGACAAAAGAGGCAGCCTTTTGGTTCTACAACAAACCCCTACACTAACCATACCCAATGACTGGTAAAGAGTCATAAAGTCAAACTGTTCTCTTCAGTTAAGGACAAGTCCCACAGCCAGTCACAGCTGCAATCACCCCATCCCAGTCCCTCTAATTTAAAGCTTGACTCCACTCTCCAGAAGGAGGACGGCGGCGAACAGTAGGAGTTATCACAGGTTATTGTGATACACTGAACCTTTGAAACATCAGGAGTTTCTCTTCTCTGTGTGTTGCTCACAATCCCTGGAGTTTTTGGCTAATGCATTCAGTGCAGCTTGGACGTCTTCCTTCAGTACTATTTGTTCTTGATCATACATTATCTTCTGAGATAGTTGAAATAGTACTTTTTGGTACAGGGACTCCCTGTGTTCTTTGTTCCTTCTTGGGATGCTTCCGGGAGCATTCAAACATAGCAGCAACTGTGAAGATGGCTCAGGCCCGGAGCGTATGTCATCATGTTAGACAGCAGGTCACTGCGGTGAAACAAACTCAGTGGCACCTGACAACATAGTCCCCAGAAAAATTCCCCTGGTGGCTCAGGCTACATGCAAGCATGGCTCCTAACCACAAGTTAGCAGTTGTAACCCACCAGTCATTCTGGAGGAGAATGGTGTATATGGGTCTCTGTTCTGGTCATGATAGCCTTGGAAATCTTATGAGGTGATGCTACTTCTGCAATTGGATTGCTCTAAGTAGGAATCAATTCGACCGCACACAACATGAGGAAAATGTTAAGCATAAATGAGGAAAATAATTATACATAGTGTAATAGTTAAAAGAAAATTAAGTTGTAAGTTAATTTGAATTAGAAAATTATATATGTATATATATATTAGTAGGCATACATATAGCAAACATCTTCTTCTTAAAATTTACTGCACAAGTTTTATTTAATGTGTTGAAATGCAACGATGTTTCTTTGCAAACTAAGGTGTGTCTTACCCACACTATGGTATCGTCAATCGCCTCACATGTATGTGGAAGTTGAACAATGAAGAAAGAAGACTGAAGAAGAATCAGAGGTTTTTGAGTTGTAGTACTGGTGAAGAATATCAAAAATATCATGGAAGGCCCAAAGACCCAACATATCTGTCTTACAAGAAGTACACCCAGAGCATTTCTTAGAAGTCATGATGGCAAGCCTTGGTCTCACATACTGTAAATATTCTGTCCATAGACTTAAGCATTACAACAGTCATGAAGGAGGTACAGGACCAGGTTGTGTTTCATTCTATTATACATAGAGTCATTGAGCTGGAAACAGCTTGAAAGTACCTAATAATAGTAACAAGGGTGACTCTGAAGGTGTTTGAAATGACAATGGTGTAGCCATGGTGTAACTTTCATGTCTTTTCAAAGCAGCATGCCACCCACCACAGGACGCCAACGTGAGAGACAGGTGGGGGAGTCACACCGGGGAGTTCAAGCACCACCACAATTGCCAGTATGGTCCAAAATCAGGCGAGGTTTTGTCCTATCATATATGATGTCACTACAAATCAGAACCAATGCACTGACAACTGACAAAAACTTATTTAAAAATTAAATTATATGGTATAAAAGTTTCATTGCATCCACATTTTTCCTAATAAAATATTTGAGAAGCCATTTCCTAATTTCTACAGCTATTTTGACTTTTCCTTTGACTTGACTTAGAATTCATATATCTATTAGATTGTGGCTTTTCTAAAAATATTTTTGAGGGGAAGGAGAAATTGAGGGAGAGAATGGGAATAAAGGGGGAATCAATAGGGGGATCAATGTATAGCAAAAGGGGGATCAATGTATAGTAAAAGGGGATCAATGTATAGCAAACCCCCTGTCTGAACCCGCACTCAGGTGAATGAACAACAGAAGCACAGGTGAAGGGAGACAGCATATGAGGAAAGATATGAAAATAATAATTCATAATCTATCACAGGTTCATGAGTGTGGCTGTCAACTAATCTGGTGTCAATTTGAGGATTAAGAGTGTCATATTTGCCTGGCAGGGGATATACCATGATCACGAAGGTGGTTTTCCCAGGGTGAGCCTTATCCATTGCATTCCGGATGTGCTGACCCCTGCAATTTCCCCAAATGTGGGAAACTCGACTGCATAATTTGTGGTAGTGGGGGACTGTGTTTGTGCTCTCCTATAATTAAAAAAAAAATTAGGGGTGGAAAAAAAGAGTAGGGGTGGAATCTAGCCTGTCAATTTGGAGAGAACCAATGAGACTTCTGTGTGGACATGACTTTTTCCTGAAAATTCTGGGAATCCAGTTGTATTTCCCCCTTGGAGGTGAGAGACTCATGCCTCTGTCCCTTGGAGATGCTCTACGGACAAGTTACCAGACTCAGTCCCTGTGAAACATTGCAGCTGACAAGACCCATGGCAGCATGTTTCCATTCCCTGACCACCGGAAACTGGAGGAGCCATGGGGAGACCCGTGCCAGTGTTGTGCGGCTTCTACCATCACTGTATACACAAGATTCTGCACCCACTGGCCTGTGATTGTCCAGCATTTGGCATCATCACATGTGTTTTGTGTGTCTTAAGAAGATTTTGTAGACTGATACTGGACATATGGGCTAATGTCGGACTTATGGCTTGAACTGGGCTGGGATGTTTTCTCCATGTTCAATTGCTCTTGTATATAAATCTCTTTCTTATGCACATAAGAGTTTCTATGGATTTGTTTCGCTAGTCTACCCAGACTAACACAATGAGGGTGGGAGGGTGGGAAGGGAGGTAAAAAGAGGGTCTAATACCTAGGGCTCACGTAGAAAGAAAATGTTTTGAAAATTCTGATGGCAAAATATATACAAATGCACTTGATGCAATTGATATAATTGTTATAAAAGCTCTAATTATCCCCCCCACCCCCAACAAAGTGATTTATTTAAAAATTTGTTTTGAGAGGCTGAGCCCCAATGGTGTAGTGGTGGAGTGCGGGACTGCAGTCCACTGGCTTGGCAGTTCAAATTCAGCAGCAGCAGCAAGACTGGGGAGCTCCCATGACCACCAGAGGGCAGTGATGCTCCCCCAAAACAAGCAAACGAACAAAATTTGTTTTGGTTTGTTTGCTTTAAATGAGGAGAAAATGCAACAGAAAATATGCAGTTCAGCTTGGTTCCTCTCTAGACTGTATGTTCCCCAAATGTGAATGAAATAAATTTTGTGGTGAAGCATCACAGGTAGACAAAATAAAGGTTCTGTACAATAAGTAAAATGTGTTGAAACCCTAAGGGTATGTCAAAATTTATTGAAATGGAATTAAAATATAGTACGTGGACTCTTTCACAAACGATCTGAAGCCCTTCTATGTCTTACACGTTGGGCTGTGATCCACATGGTCAGAGTTTCAGTAGCACCAGCATCTCTAAGGGAGAATGTCTGGACTGTCTCCTCCCAAACCAGGAATAGACTGGGAAACCCACAGCAGGTGACTTAGTCAGCAGGGCCTCAATGGCGGGAGTTTACGTGTTTTTTTAAAAAGGAGAAAGCAAGAATCCAAATCAAACCTTTCAAAGTTACTACCTGTAGGGACCGCCTTAAAATTTACTTAGAAATATCAAGAAGTGGTTCCCTTAGCTCATTTCAACTCAGGAAAGATCTTAAACCAGAGCACCAGCCAGACACACTTTGCCTTTGGTGCTAATAGAAAGAGAACAGCATAGAAAGATTTTCAGATGACTTTGTCAACAGACTGAAGACTAATTTTTAACACCAGGTGGCAGTGGTTGTAGCTTTTATCTAAAAAATAAAAATAAACAAATATAGATGAGTGCAAAATAAACTGATTTTGGCAGGTCCGTGAATCTGATATTAGCCCATATGTCAATACCAGTTATGTTAGTCGGGGTACAGTAGAGAAACAAATCAGGGAGATGCAGATGTGTGTAAAAAAAGAGCTTTATATAAAGAATAATTGTACATTAAGAAAACACCCCAGTCCAGTTCCGAATAAGCTCATAAGTCTGATAGTAAACAATATATCCAATCTCTAAAGCTCTCTTCAGACTCATGGAACACAAGCAGTGTTGCCGAATGCAGGAGATCGCAGGCCAGCAGGTGGGAAACCTTGTGGATGCAGTGGCATTATAAGTACCTCAGCACTGGCAGGGTTCTCCATGTGGCCCCTTCAGCTCAGGGCATTAGCGTAGCTCCATGCGTCTTGTCAGCTGCAATGTCTTACAAGGAGTGACCCTTGTTTTTAAAGCATCTCCAAGGGAGTATGCCTGTATCTTGCCTCCCGCAAGCTCTGTGTCTCCTTAGCACCTCCTAAATGAGTTCATCAAGCTGCAAACAGACTAAACTCCATCCCCTCACGCTAAATCCTCTCAAATTGACAATATATAATCTAGCTACCACACCAGTCTATTACTCTTTAGACTCACACACACATGCAATGAGGCCAAATGCAGGAAGATCACAGGCCAGTGGATGGAAAGTCTTGCAAATCCACTGGAGGTAGACCCATCTCAGTGATGGTGTGGGTTTGTTGGAGCTCCACCAGCCCCAGGACTTGGGCTCTATCAGCATAACTCCACATGGCATATCAGCAGAAAGACAAGCAGCAAGAGAATGGCTCTGGTCTTCAGTGAGCTACTTATCTCCATACCACCTCCAAGTGAGGTCATCAAGCTTGTTCCACCCTCCACTCAATCCTATTACTTTATAAATTATTATTATTTTGTCATATCTTACACTACCTGACATCTCCCCTTACCCACTCCTTCAATGTGTGTCCTCCAGACAGGTTATTTGTAGATACTTGTAGTTGGCTTCCTCTTTCTACGCCATCTTCTCTCCACCCATCCGGCAACTCCACTCTCACTACTGACTCTGGGGTTACATCTGTACGGGGTTTCCTGTGTTTCCAGTTGTGTTAGTCCGGGTAGATAGAGGAACAAATTTCATAGACACACATATGGATATAAGGGAATGATTTATATACAAAAAGAATGGAACACTGAGAAAACATTACAACCCAGTCCACTTCAAAGTCATAAGTCCGATATTAGTCCATATGCCCAATATCAGTCTATAATGTCTCCTTCCAACTCATGAAGTCACAGGCCAGTGGGTGCAGAATCCCAGCACTGGCAGGGTGTCTCCCCATGGCTCCTCGCTTCCAGGGCTCAGGGTTCATCAACAGCATCCAGTGGTGGCAGAAGCAACTCATCGCTGGCAGGGGTCTTCATGTAGCCTCTCAAGCTCAGAGGACTGGCTCCATCAGGGCTAAGCCTTGTGGCTTCTCTGGCTCCTCAGATGCTGCCATCTTGTCCTGTCTATGATTAATTCTCTCTGAAACTAACTCCCAACAACTGTGAGATAACTTCTCATCTCCACGAGGGAAATATCGCGAGATTTCCCAGACCTATCAGGAGAAAGCCATGCCCACACAGAGGCCTCATTGGCTACTCAATGGCTATCTCCAGATTAACAGGTTAGACTCCACTCCTACATCTCAATCATGAAATTAACATAAAAACATTATTGCCACACCAGTTCCCATCTCTATCAGTGTACTTTCTCCAGTCCAGCTGGATTCGTAAAGTAGAATTGGGATCATGACAGTTGGGCAGAGAAAGTCTTCAGGAGCTAAAGGAAAGTTGTATGCTTCATTGCTACCTCACTGCACCTTGACTGGTCCATCTCTTCCCAGCAATTCCCCTGTAAGGGGGTGTCCAATTGCTCATAAGTGGGTATTGGGTCGCCCATCCTGCTCTCTCCCTCATTCTTAGTGATGTGATTCTTGTTCTTTGGTGTTTGATATCTGCTCCCTTCGACCCCTCATTTTCACACAGATTGGTGTGCTTCTTCCATGTGGACTTTGCTGCTTCTGTGCTAGATGGCCACTTGTTCAGCTTTAAGTCTTTAAGATCCCAAATACTTTATCGTTTGGTGGCTGGGCACCATTAGTTTTCTCCCCTTTGTCTTCCTCTGCACCCTTTTGTCCTCAGAGATTATGTTGGGAGGGTCAGCACATAATGTTATGATTTTTGTTCTTTCATGCCTGATACCTGGTTCTTTCCACACCTCATAGTCACACAGGCTGGTGTGCTTCTTCTATGGTGGGCTTTCTTGCTTCATTTGATCATCCTCAAGTTTTTAAGACCTCATATGCTGTATCTTTTGATAGCTGGGTACCATCCGCTATCTTCACCACTCTTACTCATATCTCCACCTCTCCTCAGCGATCATCTCAGGAAGGTGTGCACACAGTGATAGGCTTTAGTCAAGTTCAATCCTTATATATCTTATCTTAATCATGATCTAAACAAATCCTATGATGCAAAATATGGACTGGGACCTCTGGCTTCATTGCCTCAAACCAGGGTGTGACATTCTTTCAGCCATTTTGACCTCAGTCAGCTATTTTCACTAAGCAGCATGGCCTCAGAGAAGTTTAAGTGGTGATTTTGCCTCCAAAGCTCAAGATTCAAATGTGTCACAATCATTTTCACTATTTTAGATAGGATTAACCAAAGACAACTTTCAGGAATCAAAACTTTAAATTCCCACATTCTTTCCAGAAAGCAACCAAATAAACTGTAATGTCATACTACCTCTGACTCGCCAAATAAGAAAAACTACTATGAGGCAGAGATCAAACAAGCATCCACTCTCCATCTTTATGGTGTGTTTCTCTAGTCCCCCACTCCCAAGGTAACATCATGTGTTAATGTAGGTCAGCAGTGCTCAATACGTTGATTGCAATCTTCTAGTTGATAGCAAATGTAGTGTGGTCAGATCGTATGGCATTAAAAAAACAGACATAAGTGTGTCATCAATTCCGTCACTTAATTGATATACAGTGCAGTCAATCAGATGCAATCTCAGATGTCAAATGCATGTGCAAATAACTTCACTAAGTGCAGCAAAATTGACAAGATAAGTTATCGCCAATTTGTGGACTTTGTTTTTCCTCTTAAACATAAGAAAGGGTATTAAAATGAGTGAGGGAGCTGGACCAAGTTAGAAGACAAAAAGGTATCATTTTCTTACAGAATGGGAGATTTTGACAGTACAAGCCAACATTCAGCTGAAGTCCAGAACACATGAACAGTTCTGGAACTTACTTGCTGAGGGGAAGTACCCAAACATGAAAAAGCGAGCTATTTCCTTGACTGCATTATTTGCCTCTACATATTGATGTGAGTCAGCCTTTTCCTACATAAAGATCATGAAGTATAAGTGCACCGTTCCACCATGACTATGATCCTTTGGAAGTGTGCTTGAGACTGGCTGTCAGTACATACTGTCTTGTCCCTGGGTCATTCCATTCAGTGCAAGTCATCACAGTAAACTCAGGTAATGACAAAAATGTGTATAGTTAATTGTGTTGTGCAATATGGACTCACGTGGTTATACTAGGTACATAAACATATTGTACATATAAAGTATTCTGAATTTATTTATGAATAAATGTAATAAATAAAAATACATGTTTTGCATTTTCCAGCTGGTATATAATTTTGACTTGATCATTTTATAAGTATCTCTCATGCTGAAAAAGTGAGAGCACCCCTGCTGCAGTTTGACTAGAGAAGCAAATTTATAGACATGCATGTGTATAAGCAAGGGCTTTATAACAAAGAGTAATCGTATATTAAGAAAATACTGTCCAGATCAAGTCCATAAGTCTAATATTAGTTCATATGTCCAATACCAGTCTATAAATTCCTCTTCAGACTCATGCAACACATGCAGTGGCACCAAGTACAGGAAGATCACAGACAAGTAGATGGAAAGTCTCATGGATCCAGTGGCAGTCAAAACATCTCTGCAGTGGCATGGTCCTCCATCTGCAGGGCTCTGGCTCCATCAGCATAACTCTATGTAGCTTGGGAATAGGGAAACAAGCAGTAAGAGAGTGGACCTGGTCTATTTCTTTTGTGCTCCCAAATGAGGTCACCAATCTGTGACCTAACTGATAGACAAACTTCACCCCTTCACTCTTAATAGTCTCAAGTTGACACCAGATTGTGTAATACCACACTAGTTAATAATAAAAACTAAATATTTAACTGAGACCTCATTTAACTATTTTAAATTGTTTTAAAAAAAACATTGATCTTCATTTTGGCAGCATCTATTAAGAGACCCATACATAGGAAACATGAATAGATGTTGCTCAAAGAAACAAGTTTAAGTGAAGAAAGGCCTTTAATTGTACTTTAGAATGGAAATTTCCAATTATGCAAGAGAGAATTGGAATACATAGAGATTTTAAAAAGACATGTCCAAAAATGGAGAAAATAACAAGTTCAGAATCCAGCTATTGTACTTTTTACACTGTATTGTGCTATGACGCAATTTCATTTCTGTGAGATTTGCTCTGAGACACCAGGTTATTTGAGAATCCATGAAAGACCAAGATCTATTAATTTATACTTCTTTAAGAACAAATTTTGCCTGACTTATATTTTCTTTATGTGTATTTCACCTCTACCAGATATATAAACAGAATCATTGCTATTGATTAGATTGCTTCCTCCAAAAAGAAAGATGGAAGTCCTAATCTTACACCTGTGAATGTGACCTTGTTTGGAAATAAAAGGGCTTTTCTTTGTTGTTTCATCAATCTGGTGATACTACACTAAGATAATTCCTACACCTATTTACTTATGAGTGGTTGTTTAGGGAAGAAAAAAAAAGCAGAACAGAGATCAGACGTACACACAGGAGAAAGAAAGATACCACCTCCAAGCAAAAGTATGCAAAAGATCCCTGGATAAAAGTCAAAGCTAGGAGAGAGGCCCACAAGTGGTGTAGTTTGCCTTGCTAGTGACTGGTCCTTTCTGGTAGCATATTCAAAAAATGTTAGATAAGTTCTGCCATATTCATCTTCCAAGAACATCCTGGCTGTACTTTTTCCAAGAAATAATTGTTTATTCTTCTGACAGTATATGTATATTCACTATTCCTTGTCAACACCACAATGCAAAGGTATCAATTTTCCTCTAGTCTCCTGTGTTCATTGCCCAACTTTCATACATGTCTATGTTCTTCGAACACATTGTGGAAACAAGTAAAGCAAAATCCATGGCAACTTCAGTTCCTTCTCTCTTTTTCATAATGCTATCTTTCGATCAATTGTAAGGATATTTGTCCTTTCTGTTCTGAACAATGATCTTTCTTAGTAATTGCTTCAAGTCCTCTTTACTTGCAGTCAGCAAGGCTGTGTGCTTTGCATATTGCAGGATGGTAATGCAATTTCCTCCAATCCTGATGCCACATTCTTTATGTGGACCACTTCTCAGATTATTTGCTCAGAATATAGAGCAAATAAAAATAAGGTGAAAGGACACAACCCTGACACACAGATTTCTTGATTCTTACCCAGGCAAATCACTTTATTGTGTTCAAATGGACTGCCTCTTGGTCTATGGTCTGGTTCTATATGAGCACCATTTAGTGTTTTGGAATTTCCATTCTTTGTGATGCTATTTATAGTTTTCTATTTTCCCACCGACAAATGTTTTTGCATAGTCAATAGAATGTAAGTGAACTTTGTTTTTAGTATTATCCGCTTTCAGCTAAGATCCATCTGACATCAGCAATGACAACTTTATTCCTCATCTGAGTATGGCTTGAACTTCTGGCAGTTTCTGCCAACGTATTGTTGTAAAACTTTTTGGTTTGTCTTGAGCAAAAGTCTTTGTGCATGTGTCTGATAACTTCCACATACTATTGGGTCACCTGTCCTTGGAATGGGCACAATTAGATATTTTTATATTTAATTAGTTCATTAACCTATGCTTGCTTCCAGTATCACATTAGTTTGTCCAAACATTTCAATTGGTATTCAATTACTAGATTCTTGTTTTCACTAATGCCTTTGATGTAACTTAGATGTTTTTCTTCATTGGTTCTTGAATATGCTACTTCTTTCAATGGTTGAAAGTCAGCCAATTCTTTTTTGGCACCCAGACATAATTTTTCAATGTTGTTTTGATGCTTCCTGCATTATTCGATATTTTTCTATAGGAATCCAACATTGCATCTCCAGCCTTGAATTTTTTCCTCCTTTGGTTCTTCAGCTGTGACATACTGGATTTGCTCTTTCCTTCTAGCTTTCTAACTCCAGGTCTTTGCATGTTTTATTACATTCATTCACTTTGTCTTCTGGAGCTGCACTTTTCTCTTTAACTCTTTTACATCATCATTTCTTTCATGTGTTCTAATGGGCCTATATTCAAAGGCCAATTTTAGTGTCTCTTCTAACATCCATTTTCCCCTTTTATATTTTAAATATCCTATGGCTTTTTCCAGTTCTGATGTCCTTCATGTCACCCTCTCCTGTCAGGCCTTCTGTTATTAGTGTTAATGTATCAAATCTGTTTATGAAATATTTTTCTGTCTCTTTTTCTTTTGTTTATGAAATATTTTAAGGTTATTTTGGCTCTTGGAGACTTGGTGCAATTTTCTTCAACTTCAACTTTGCATATGATGAAATGGATGGATTTTACCCCTGAGCTGGTTCTCCACATAAATAGTCAATGTGATTCCTGTGTAGTCTATCTGGAAGTACCATGTATACTGTTGCTATTTATGTTGTTGAAAAAGGCATCTGAAATAAGGAATTTGCTTGTCTCACAAAATTTCATTATGTGATCTCCAGATTAGTTTCTATCACCAAGGCCATATTTTCCAACTATTGTCCTTCCTCTTTGTTTCCACCTTCATGTTCTAATTTCCAGTAATTATCAATGCATCTTTATTGCATGTTTGATCAATTTCAAACCAAGGAAGTTGTTAGACTTCTTCAATTTCTTTATCATTGCCTTTAGTAGTTGGTGCATACATTTAAATAATAGTTATAGTAACTGATCTTCTTTGTGGGTATGTAGCTAGAGTTCTACCACATACAGTATTGCATTTCAAGACAGATCTTGAAATATTCCTTTTGAATAAGGATGTAATGGCATTCCTCTTGAATGTTCATTTCTGGGATAGTAAAACATATGATTGTCCAATTAAAAGTGACTCAAATCAGTCCACTTCAGACTAGCATATGATCTTTATGCTTTCCATTTAACTTTTATTACTTCCATTTTCCAAATTCAAACTTGGCACATTTTGTGTTCTAATTATTAGTGGTGTTTTCAGATATTTCTTCTCATTTTTAAGCCATTTCCCATTAGCAAATAAAGATTTGAAAAGCTTTGCACCGTATATGTTTTTAAGGTCAAATTTACTCCGCAGCAGCTGCCGTCCCCTAGCCATTTCTTTTGTGCCTTACCGCTTTGGGGCTCATCTTCTGGCACTATATCTGCTCCAGTCAGTCTTTCTGACATTCCTCAAGGATGCCAGGAATATCTCTTCACCCTGAGGCTTTGCATTTGCTGTTCCACCTGCTGAAGCTGCTATTCCTGCAGGGTTCACTCCTTTACTTCCTTGGGCTTAAGTGTCACTGGTCCCAGAACCCTTCCCTGACAACCTCTGTTCTGTCTGTTTTGCTGAGAAAAGTAAGCCACCTATAATACATAATTTTCTTTTTAATCAACAATGTCTAAAAGATGTCTTATAGAAGTGTCAGATTCTCCCGTAACACATTTCTTTGGAATATGTCACATTTAAAACCCCTATCACATCCATGAATTGATCATAAAACTTAAAGCTTTAAATTAAAACATTAAAAATTTTAAATCTAGTGTTTTAAATTTTGCCTTTTAGTGCCATACAGGTTTAAATTTATTGACTCAATTGCTTATGACAGAAGAAGAAATATATATTTGAGAACATCAGGCTATAACAAAATGACATATTTTTCAAAGGACGGAGAAATGCTAATCTGATCATTTAAAAGTCTGAGATTTAAAAGAAAACTTTTAATTATTGACATTATTAAAAGGTGTATTTGGGGAACTTTAAGTAACAAACATGGTGTTGAAAAATGGGAGGATCTTTAAATAACAAACATTGCTTAGACATACAGGAAAGTTTCTTTGAACTGTGGGTCTCTGTAGCCAATCTGAGCCTCACCTCTCTCTTCATTGCTGTCCCTATTCATGGCAAACATTGATGGTTATCCTTTGAACAACAGAAAGAAGCACTGCCCAGCTGGGCTTGGTTCCCATGAATAATTATAAATACTGTTGTGAGCTGTAGGCTTTCATTAGGTAATTTGGGTAAGTTGAAACCCGACCTTTCTTCCTAGTCTGTTTTACTCTAGAAGATCGTTTGAAATGTTTACTTGTGTCCAACCAAAAACAAATCTAGTGCTACTGATTTGATTCCCACACATGAGAACTCCATGGGTTATAGAGTAGAACTGCTTCATTAAATTTTCTTGACTCCCATATTGACAAAACCAGATCATCAGACTGTTATGTGCAGCACCACTGAGTGGATTTGAAATGTCAACCTTGAGGTCAAGTACTAATTGTTTGTGCCACCCAGGAACCTTACATAGCTCTTAAAAATAGAATAAGTGAAAACAACCTCATTTGTTACCATAAAGTAGATTATGATTCATAATCTACCTGTAGGTCAGAGTAGAGCTAAGTGCCCCGTAGAGTGCCTAATCCTGGGAATGCATAAGAAAGGAGCCCATCACCACTCTCTCCCTGGGTTCCAACCCCTGACCCCTCAGTGACCAGTGAGCTCTTGAGCCACTGTGCCACGGAATGTTTCCTGGATCTCAGAACACGTGACGTCTGTAAGGGAAAACCATGGTGGAAGCAAAAAGTCACTGTTTAGATAAATAATACTAAGGACATTTAAAGATTACATATACTACATATATATATACACACACAGAGATTTTTCAAGTATATGTGGAAAACAATATTAATAACCCTTGTTATTCCAAATTTCACTCAGAACTTGTTTTTTTAATAGCTTGATTACTTTCTTTCCAGGCTTCTCTTTCCCTGAGCAGACAAATATACTATTGGCATTGTGTGAACCAATAATAACTCACAAGGAGATGTGATCATCTCGACCTTTGCAAGAAGTATTTCAAGATCCTACACTTGCCTAATACATTAAAATTAGAATCTGCTTTATTTCAATGGATTAAGTAAGTATATCCACTACCCACTCTCCATAAGAGAAAGGGGAGGTTATCTGTTCTCATGAAGATTTGTGCATCTGTAACCATATAATATGGCTATGGGGTGGAATGGGCTCCATGGCAGTAGGGTGTGTGTGTGTGTGTGTGTGTGTGTGTGTGTGTGTGATCCAGGGATGTATTGACTTCCTCCTTTGTATTAGTTCTTGCCTTGTGTGATAGCTACAAAACCTGTTGCAAATTTGAGACTTCAGAGTGAAGGGGTTCCATTTAGCCTGCCAATCAGGTTGCAGATTGATTACCTCATTTGGAAGCACTAAGGAGATAAATGATTTGCTGGAGGCAGGACACAGAGACACTCCCTGAGAGATATTCCTGCAGACAAGATACATGGAACTACACTAGAGCCCTAGAGCTGAAGGAACCATGTGGAGACCCCTGCCAGTGCTGCCACTGGATCCACAAGAACTTCCATCTACTAGCCTGTAATCTTTCTGCACTCAGCATCATTGAATGTGTTGTGTGACTCTGTAGAGAACTTTATAGATTCGTACCAGACATATGGGCTATCATTAGACTTGTGGACTTTATCTGGACTGGGTTGGGATGTTTTCTCAATATTCAAATGCTCTTGTAGATCAAGATCTTTCTTATTCACATATGAGTGTCTACGAATATGTTTCTCCAGTCTACCCAGACTAACACACTCTGCCACACATCAGTTGTAGCCCAGGAGCATGAGAACCCGATACTAGAACTCTGGCACACTTTCCCAGTGCAGTTCTAGTCTCTAAGGAACCCTGTCCCACAGACTCATCTTCTCTCAGGCTTTATACCTGTTTTGAGTATCACATCTACAAACACTCTGTTCTCTTGTTTAGTTGCTTAAGACTTCAGACAGAAAGAGAAATCAGCAGTGGCATTGTTATATAATGTGTATGCAATCTGCAGAAGCATGATCCCGATGAAGAATCCTTTCAGTGGACTGTTTGACATTGTAGAGAGAATTCTTCATTAATTGTTAATCAATCAATATGCTGTGTGTGTTGCTTAGTCACAGATCAGTCATGGAGTAAAACTGCTGGACCATTCCAAAGAAGCCTTGAAATCACTCTAATGCTGACACATCTAGGAAATCACTGTTCTTCAGCTGCTTCACACAAAATCTACCTTCCTTTCTTAGCATTTCAGTGGATGTCTGAAAATCTTCACTAACAGTCATACCCATGATTTAACTATATTTCTATTTTTTAATGCTACTTTGAAACTCTACTTTTAGATTCTATTGTGAAATACACATTCACAAACTTAACTCAATTCTTCCATTTTCACCATGACATAATATTTTTTATGGTGGTCATTGTCATTAACAAAATATTAGAGGATGAATCTACTCTAATTATATTAGGAAAAACTCTTTAATCATCAAAAATGAACTATACTAGTTCTATATTGTTTAAATGTGTTGTTTTAATATTTATATTTTTCTATCTTCCAGAAACTTTTTTAGCTTTGAAATTTAGAGTAGCAATCATGACAAAGATAAAAATGTGAATTTCTATGATACCACCAATTGACATTAAATTTTATATTTTTGCTCTAGTTTTGGTGTGTGCCATTTTCTAAACACAAAATCTCTACTTTCTCTATATACTCCAGTTACAGAAAAGCAGGTCTAACTCACCTTAATAAATTATTTTCATGATTGCTTAGACTTTGTTCAATCAGATGTCCTCTTTGCCTTCCTTAATCAAACTTTTCTTTTAACTTCATAAAAGGCATTATCTACTTACACATGTATGTGACATCATCACTTAGTGTTTGGTGAAGTCACGAAAATTTCTAGTGAAATATTTAATAAGAACTACAGATAGTATTTTTCTGGGTTTAAACTGAAACAAAATATTCTAGACATGTTGGAAGAACAATAAACACACAGTCCACATAGACTAAAATCAACATATTATAGAATGTTTTGGAGACTAAGAACATCATATGAGATAAATTGATGGAGCGTAATAAAGAGGTAGAAAGAGAAAGAGAACTAAGAAAAGATCATTATATATGGCATAATATTATATAAGAAAGAATAAGTAGATTTCATTTTTTAAAGCCTCTAACAAGAACTTAGGTATATGCTGAGAATGGTATGTCCTTGTGGGTGAGCAGATAGCTGAATGGGTGTGTGTGTGTGTGTGTGTGTGTGTGTGTGTGTGCGCGCACATAGAGAGAGAGGTGAGGATAAGCAAAAAGTGATTATTTCTATGGTCCCAATTCATACATGCCTAGTGTTAGAAAGGTATACCCCAAAATAAAGAAAAGTCAATAATTGATAGCTTCACAATGTTATATTTCTCTGTAATAAAGTTTCTATACCTTTCTTTTTTTGCCAGTTTTATGTGAAAATAATTAACATATCATATAATTCAAAAGTTCAATCATTTTATCTATAACCTTAATGTTAAGTAGCTAAAATGGGCTGATATTGGCATTTTGATGTCAATCATATGGTTGACTATGAGAAATTCATGAGAAATAGGGTAACATTCATCACCAGAAAGAACATATTAAGATGCATTTTTAAGTTTAATGCTAAAAAAGCCCATTTAATACAACTATTATTCAAATTTACACATCAAACTTTACAGCCAATGATGAAGAACTTGAAGATTTTGACCAAATTCTTCAGCCTGAAATTGATCAAACATGCAATCAAGATGTATTGATAATTATTAGTAAGTGTCAAAAATACAGGAGAAGGAACAGTAGTTGGAAAATAAACCCTAGTGATAAAAAACAAATGACTTTTACAAGGCTAATGACTTTTTCATTGAAATTTTCTTTCACAACACTCTAACCGGTGACTAAACACATGGACTTCACCAAATGGAATGTACAGGAATCAATTTCAAAACAGGGCAATCAGCTGACTATGGACTAGACAGATAATTGATTTTCATATTCAAGTTCAGATGGAAGCTGAAAAAATTAAAACAAGCCAATGAAAGTAAAAATATAAACCTAAGCATATCCCACTTGTATTTAAAAAACTTCTCAAGAACAAATATGACTCAAGGAATACTAATGAGAGAAGACTTGATGTGCTTTGGTATGACATCAAGAACATCTTACCTAAAGAAAGTAAAAGGTCATTAAAAAGACAAGAAAGAAAAAAACAAAATGTATGTCAGAAGACATCATAAAATTTGCTCTTAAATATAGAGTAGTTACAGTAAATGGAGGAAACTATGAAGTGAAAGGGCTAAACAGAAGATTACAAAAATTAGCTTGAGAAGAAAAAGTAGAAAAAATGTGCAAAGATCTAAGCTAAAAAGGAGGAACTCACACAGCATATCTCACATAGATGAAAGAAGTAAAGAAAAAATGCAAGCCTTGAGTTGAAATATTGAAGGATCCTAAGGGTAAAAAGTGAATCAAAAGGACACCAAAAGTAGATGGAATGAATATGGATATTCACTGCACCAAAAAATGGTCCATATTTCAAGAGGTAACATATAATCAAGAGCCAATAATGTTGAATGAAAAAGCCCAAGCCGCACTGAAGGCATTAGTGAAATTCGAGGTTTCAGAAATTGATGGAATGTCAATTGAACTGTTTCCACAAACTGATGAAGCACTGGAACTACTCACGAGTCTATGCCAAAAATTTTGAAGGCAGCAATCAGGCCAACTGATGAGAGAGATCCATATCTGTGTCCATTCCAAATAAAAGTGATCGAATGCAGAAATTGTCTAACCATATCATCAACATCACGTGTAATGGTTGCAGTAGTACACCAGCAGGCAGCTGTCACAAATTCACGTCAGATACAGAAGAGGATTTAGAAAGAGGCATATCATGGGTGATGGCAGCTGGATTTTGGTTGAAAGCAGAGAATACCAGAAATATGTTTGCTTAAGTTTTATGGACTATGCAAAGACATTTACTTGTGTGTATCATAACAAACTTTGCAAAACAGTAAGGAAAATGTGAATGTTTTGTAGAAACTGCACATAGATCAAGAAGCAGTCTACAAAGCAATACTGTTTGGTGTCATTTCAGGGAAGCTGTATGTCTGGGTCATTTCATCATACCTATTTCATCTTTATAGTGAATAATTTGAGCAATTGGACCATATGAAGAAGAATGTGCCATTAAGATTGGAGGAAGGCTTATTAACAACCTGTGATGTTCAAAAGACACAATCTTGATTGCTAAAAGTGAAGAAGACTTGAAGCACTTTCATGTGAATATCAAAGCATGAAGCTTTCAGTATAGGATTCAGTGTAGAGACAACAAAAATCCTCACAGTTGGACAAATATACAACAATGACATATGGAGATAAGATCAATGTTGTCAAGGATTTCATTTTATTTGGATACACAGTAAATATTCATGGATGCAGTAACCAAAAAATCAAACTGCATTTTACATTGGGAAAATCTATTGCACAAGACCTCTTTGAAGGATTGACGAACAAAGACTTCACTTTGAAGACAAAGGTGCACCTAACTTGAGCCAGGGCATTTTCAATTGCCTCATGTGCACATAAATTCTGGGATGTGAATAAGGAGGGGCACAGAAGAACTAATGTGTTTGAATTCTAGTGCTGGGGAGCAGTATTAAAAATATGATGAACTATCAGAAGAATAATCAAATCTGTCTTGGGATATAGTCAGAATAAATACAATTAGAATGCCCCTTAGAAGTGAGGGTAGGCAGACTTTCAAATACTTTGGACACATTAGCAGGAACGGTCACTTTCTGGAAAAGGGTAAAATTTATGGTAAACAGAAAGTGAAAGACCCTTATATGACTCAATGGCAGTGCTTTACACAATATCTGCAATAATGGGCTCACATATATCATAAAAATTGTGATGATGATGAATATCAGGCAATCTAGTCACAACACAAGAGAAAGCACTCTTCTATCTTATTAAAAAAGGCTACAGTTCATCAAAGGAGAACTGCTGTCACAATGGCTGCTAATCAAAATGGTTGGCAGCTCAAATCCACATAACAGTTCGTAGGGAGATAGATTTGGCATGCTGCATTTATAAGGTTATTGTTTAAAAAAAAAAAAAACACCCAGAGGCTGAGCCCTGGTGGCGTAGTGGTTGTGTGCGGGACTGCGGCCCACTTGGTTGGAGGTTCAAATCCAGCAGCAAGGCTGGGTCTCCTACTCCCACCACCAAAGGGCAGTGATACCCCCCCCCCAAAAAAAAAAAAAACAAAAAAAACACCCAATAGGACAGTTTGATTCTGTTATATCAGTGACCATGATTTGGGAAAGACTTTACTACTCAACAATACCACAGTTCACCAACTCAATGGATGATTCCACACAAGAAATGTAGGTGTCTCAAGGGATGTTTGGGGGGTAGTGAATTGTGATGCTAACAATAAAAACTGAGCCTAACATCTCTTAATGAATCCATATAAAACCATTCTTTATCAGTTCAGTTCAAATCTTTGTCTTACTTTTGCAACATATTTAGTAATAACTGAGGGAGAATATGGGGCTTTCTACTCTCATAAAGAGTTACAGTCGGAATTCTACCCTGTCCTATAAGGTCACTACATGTGGGCATCAACTCAATGGTAGTGATTTTGGTTTGGGTTTTATGAATAACAAATCCCATACACTCATTCTACATTCTATAAGAATCAGAGCCATTGAATCCTACTGCTGGTGAAGAATATTGAAAGTATCATAAGCTGCCAAAAGAACAAGTGAGTCAATTTTGGAAGAAGTAGAGCCAGAATGCTCCTGAGAAGCAAGGATGGTGAGACTTCATCTCATCTACTTCAAACTTGTTCTCAGGAGGGCTCAGACCCCGGAGAAGGACAACATGGTTGGTAAAATAGGAGGGCAGTGAAAAAAAGAAGACCTCCGCAAGATGCATGGTCACAATGACTGCCACAATGGGTTCAAACACAGAACAATGGTGAAAATGGCACAGGACCAGGGATTAATTCGTTCTGTTGTACATAGGGTAGTTGTGAGTGGGAACTAACGTGATAGTATAAAATAACAATCGACAATATCATAACTTGATTTGTTATGATTTGCTTCTTTAAAGTTTTGGCATTTGAACATTTAAATTAAAAGTGTACATGCATAAATTTCACAATTTTAGAAATTTTGATCATAAGGAAATGGGGTCTTTTGTTTTAATCTTTTCTTTTATGGGAAAAGAGAACATAGATCTGAAATTCTTTGGATTCCAATTATATACCTTTGGATTCCAATTCTTTTCAGTATCCCAGAGAGTGTTTCCTATGACAAAATGAGCATCAGAAGAGATCTAGAAGTGAAAGGATTAATTGAACATATTTTACTTTTCCATAAACATCAAATAATTAAGTTGTAGTGTGATTTCAGCAGGATGGCAAAATAAGTCAACAAGTGATCTAAAGTTGATGAAGAGGAGGGTATAGGAGGCCCTGTAGGGCTTGATCAAGGGCAATGTAACTGAGAGGAATAACTGAAACCCAAATGAAGGTTTAAAAATGATAGTAGTAAAAGAGGAAAGTAAAAGTAAATAGAGAAAAGAAGTAGGAGGCAAAGGACAGTTATAGAGGTATACAGACATGTACATACATAAATATATTTACATAAGATGATGGGGAAATATATCTATGTACATAAACATATAGGTTTAGTACTAAGGTAGCAGATGGACATTGGGTCTCTACTCATGTACTCCTTCGACATAAGAACATTTTGTTCTATTAACCTAACTTTCCATGAAGCTCACTCTCCTGAAACCATCGTTGCAGACAAAGCTGGTGCATAAGCTAATGTGGTGAAGAAAGCTTATGGTGTCTGGCTATCAAAAGATATAGCATCTGGGTTCTTAAAGTCTTGAAGATAAACAAGTGGCCATCTAGCTGAGAAGCAACACGAAGCACACCAGTCTGTAAGGATCACAAGGTGTCGACAGGATTAGGTATCAGGCATCAAAGACCCAGAACAAAAAGTCATATCATTGTGAATGAGGGGAGGTGCGGAGTGGAGACCCAGAGTCCATCTGTAGGCAACTGGACATTCCCTTACAGAAGGGTCGAGGGGAGGAGAAGAGTTAGCCAGGGTGCAGTATAGCAACAATGAAACATATGACTCTCCTCTAGTTTTTTAATGTCTCCCCCTCACTATTAAGAACCCAATTTTACCTTACGAATATGGCTAGACCAGAGCATGTACACAGGTACAGATAAGAGATGAAAACATGGGAAATCCAGGACAGAGAACCCCTCCAGGACCAATATTGAGAGCAGACATACCAAGAGGGTAAGGGTAAAGTGGGGGATATAGGGGAAACCGACTATAATGATCTATTATAACCCCCTTCCAGGGTGACAGACAACAGAAAAGTGGGTGAAGGGAGACATTGGTCAGTGTAAGACATGAAAAAAATTATAAATTATCAAGGGTTCATGAGGGAGAGAGAGTGTGGGAGGGAGGGAGCAAAATGAGGAGCTGATACCATGGGTTCAAATAGAAAGAAGATGTTTTGAAA
The DNA here is from genome assembly GCA_004026705.1 of Nesogale talazaci. Lineage (NCBI taxonomy): Eukaryota > Metazoa > Chordata > Mammalia > Afrosoricida > Tenrecidae > Nesogale > Nesogale talazaci. The sequence goes on from PVJH01026636.1 coordinate 25,977, forward strand.
ATTATAACACAGATGTGCTTGACACCATGGACACAGGGCTTGTGATAGGTTGTATGAGTTCCCAATAAGATGATTTCTTACAAAAAATTAAGTGATATTGATAAACCTTATTGTTTTTACATCTGAGCTCCTCTTTATATTAGAAACCAATTGACTGACTTGTCCTGCCATCCCATGATGTTGAGAATGGCCAAAGATGCTTAGGTTACCTTTTAATTAGGAAACACAGATAAGGGAAAGTTTCTTCCTTTTCTTACAGGTCTTATACTCAGCAAGTAAAGGCTCATAAGAGAAATGCACATCAAAATAACAATGAGATGCCACCTAACACCCTCAATGATAGCTCAATTAAAAAAATCAGAAAGCAACAAGTGTTGGAGGGGCTTATGGGGACACAGAAACTCTCATACACTGCTGGCGGACCTGTAGGTATGTACAGCCACTATGGAAATCTATTTGGCAATATCTAAAACAGATGGAAATTGAGCTACCATACAACCCAGTAATCCATTTACTGGGCTTCTACCCAGAAGAGGCAAGCGACAAACCACGACCAGACATCTGTGCTCCAATATTCATTGCAGCACAATTCACAATAGCAAGGAGTTGGAAGCAGTCCAAATTTCCACCAACTGACAAATGCATTAAAAAGCTGTGGTACATACATTCAATGGAGTACTATGCATCACTGAAAAGCACATCACCACATGGGAAGAACTGGAGGAAATTATGCTAATTGAAGTTAGCCAAGCTCAAAAGCACAAGTACAACATGAGTCTGCTGAGGTAAGCTTAATTTAAAAGATGCAATAGGGGTATCGAGAAAAAGCTACTGTATACAGAAATTCCTGGGGTGAGGCTCAGGTAATATGGCAGGGGTCAGACCAAATCCAGAGCTAATATGGTAGTCAATTGAAGGGGTAGGGGAGAAGATAACAATGTGCAGTGGGGGAATGGAGCACCAACTCACTCAAGGGGAGGGTACTATTTATATGTCCCCAGGGAAAGAGGGACCAAATTTAAACCCGGATGTTCCAGGACGTGAATGCAGCATGATGACATGGAATAGGGAGCCAGTGGAGGGGTCTCAGGGCCTAGCCCCAATCCCAACTACATGGACAGCCACTCCCCCCAGGGGAGTTTGCTTTGGAGAACAGCACTGAAACTCAGAGAGGGACATGTCTGACCAAAGCACATGAGAGCAAATGAAGGGTGAGGAAGAGAGAGAGGAGTGCATCCTGGCCCACCAAGCCTTGAGGATCATCTCCCCACTGAGAAAAGCCATTGTATAGAGACAACTGTACCCGATGAAACACGTCATCCCTTGCTGACCCAAGGCCTTATGGGGACAATACTGGAGAGGCAGGGTTGAGAGTGCTCCAGGTCTGACCCCACCACAGCACACTGAGGCAAAGCACCAAGGGCATGCAGCAGAGCAACAGGAGGAGCAGCGCATGGAGCTCCCGAGAGAGTGCCAAGAATATACTTTGGGCCAGGCTATGGCACCCCCTCAGACTTAACCGAGGGATACTCCTGAAGGTCAACAAACAGACCTTGAACTACTTTTTCTTTTGTTATTTTTATTTTTTTTACATATATATTGTACTTTTTTATGTTCTTGTCATCATCACTTTCATTTCTTTTGTTGCTTCATCTTTTGATGGCTTGTGTTTTTTTTTTGGTGTACACATCATGATCTCTGCAATCTATCTAGATAAGAAAGGCTGGATAAACAGTCTGGAGGAGAAAACAATAGGACTGAGGGTTTGGGGAAAATGGGAGATGGGGAGGTGGGAGAAAGGAGGTGGTGTGGACTAGCTCAAGGATAAGGGAAAAACAAGTGGTCCGAAATCAGTGTCAAGGTGGGTGTGAGGGGCCTGCTAGGGAGTGATCTTGAGTAAAAGTAACAGAGAGAAACTATTGAAACCCAAATGAAGGCTGGCCCTGATAACTGGATGAGAGAGGGGCTAGAGTGAAAAGTGTGGAGCTGATCTCCAGGACTTAAGTTGAAAGAGAATGCTTTGAAAATGATGATAGAAACATATGTTCAAATGGACTTGACACATTTGAAAGAATGTAAGGCTTGAGATAAGCGATGTAAGAGCCCCCAATAAAAGTATTTAATAAGAAAACCCAAAGCAAAATGCAATGGGCTTGAATATACGAACAATTATGAGGATGGTAAAATGGTGGAGTGGCTAAAAGTTTAATGACGTGGACGACACCTCACAGTGACAGGTGCAGAGCTGGTTGGTGGTTTCTGTGAACCTTGAGGTTAGCAGGCCAACTCCTAACCTACTGGGCCCCCAGGGATCCCTCAGACACTTTATTTTCTAATAACACTATATCTAAAAACACCTACTACTTGGTTTCTCTTGTGAAATCATCTGCCCTCTCCTATGTCCTGACTTCCCCAATCCATCCTGCCCCACTGTCTTCCTTGAGCACCCACTAGGTAGAAATTGGCTCGTTTCTCATCGGGAAAGATAGCTCCATTCTATTTCCGTTGCTCTTTCTAAAAGATGCTAGCTCCCCCCGCCCCTGCACAAAATGAATTTTTTTTGGAGGCATCACTGCCCTCCGGTGGTCATGGGCGCTACCCAGCACTGCTCCTGAGAGCAGCCGCTGGATTTGAACCTCCAAGCACGCGGGCCCGCAGTCCCGCGCTCAACCACTTAGGCCACCTGGGCTCAGCCAAATTAAAATTTTAAGCTCTCTTTTGAAACCCAGCTTTGAAACCCATAATCCGAAGAAGGATGCCTGAGGTTTCTTTCAGGGAGAGAATTTCAAATGTAAGAAAGGGAGGCCCTAGTGCCCATCTCCTTCCCCACCTATGCCAACCTCTGAACCTTCAATTCATCCTGAGGGGAGTGGGGGTGGGCAAGGAGGGGACAGAGAAGATGGAATGCATTCTAGACCCGCCTAGAAGGCTCTGTAAAATCGATCGATGGTTTAAAAAAAAAAAAAGAAAAAGAAAGCAAGCTTGCAGCCTAGAGACAGGTCTTGTGTGCTACCGCTCCAGTCTCCCTGGGCAAAGCCCCAGAGTAGAGCGAATTCCCAGTCTCCAATCCCCGGAGCCCCGAGTCTCAGAGGCACGGTGCTATCGGACGCCTGCTGGCTCTTCCCTCCACCCCTACTCAAGGCCTTTGCAGTGGTCTCCACCTCCTCCCTAAGTGACTCTCCCCTTCCCCACCCGCCAAGCCGCACTAAGTGGCTTCTCGGAAACACTACGAGATGCTGCAGAGCAGGAAGAGAGGGAGTGGACGGTGGGGGCGGGGGTGAAGAGCCCAAAGGTTCTTTGAGCCGTCGGTCAGCCCAGGAGTGGGCACGCCGCCCCCTTCCCACCCCTCCCGCCGCCACGCACAGACCCACACTGCACATCCTTGCCCACGGAATGGGAGTGAGAGGTGGGGGGTCGCGCAAATCCCTCAATTGGCGCTCGGTGGAGAGGAGGTTGAAAGGCCCCCGCCGCGCCCAGAGCTGGTCCCCGCCCCGCGCCGCCCCAGCCGGCGGGCCCGCGGGCGGGGGCGGGGCCTGCGCGCGGGGGGGCGGGGCTCCGGCGCGGCTGGGCGCGTCCCGGAGGGAGGGCGGCCGTCTCCCGCAGGCCTGCGCTCGGGCTGCCGGGGTCTGGTTTCCAATTCATTCGGCGACGGGTGGCGGCTGGCGTCTGCGGAGCCACAGGAGCCGCCCCCCCCCCCCAAAGAGGGCGCGGGGCCCGCGAGAGCGCTCGGGATTACCAGGAGGGCTCCGCGGGAGCGGGTGCTTCGGGGGCTGACTCCGCAGGTTCCCGGGGTGGGCCGGAGCGGCGGGCGGGCTGCAAGTAAGTGCGCTTTCTCGGGCTCGG
>PVJH01026637.1:0-29612 GCA_004026705.1 Nesogale talazaci
TACAGACTAAGAAAAAGGGACCACCATCAACATTTTAAAATCCAGGGAAGAAGTTTTTGTCATGGAAAAAGCTATAGCTTCTTGCATCCAGAACAAATTCAGGTTGGGTCTAGAGCAGCGGTTCTTAACCTGTGGGTCGCGACCCCTTTGGGGGTTGAATGACCCTTTCACAGGAGTCGCCCCATTCATAACAGCAGCAAAATTATAGTGATGAAGTAGCAGCGAAAATAATTTTATGGTTGGGGGGTCACCACCTCATGAGGAGCTGTAGGAAAGGGTTGCGGCCTGAGGAAGGTTGAGAGCCCCTGAGATAATCTGCAGATGAGTTTGGGGCTCCGACTGCCCTCCACTGTCTTCCACAAAGTGGGTGTTCACAGTTGTAGGTCTGATACTTTTCCCTTGGTCAATTTGAGGGTTTTTTTGTTTGTTTGTTTTTGTTTGGGGGCATCACTGCTCTCCAGTGGTGGGAGGAGGCCCAGCCCCACTGCTGGAATTGAACCTCCGTCCCAGTGGGCCGCAGTCCCGCGCACAACCACTACGCCACCGGGGCTCAGCCCTGAGTTTTGTTTTTGTCACCTTTGGATCACACAAGCTGGTGGTGGCTGCTTCCATGGGGGCTTAGACTGACTCCTCGCTTACGTAACTGCTTGTTCGAATACAAGCCTTGAAGACCCCAGGCACGATTCCAGTGGATAGCCAGGCACCGTCTGCTTTCTTCACCACACTTTGCTTTAACCTCAGTGACCATATCCTGGAGGTGAGTGCTGAGCAGGGCCCTATTATCAGAAGGAATTTCTTGGCATGGGGCTAGAGTTCAGTTGGGGCTCAGAATCCATCTGGTTGTTCCTGGGATAGGCATGACTCAACTTTCCTGTGGCAGTCACACTGCAACAAATTCAACCCCCCCGAGGCCAGCCACCCCAACAGCAGCAACAGACCAGCTAGCAGACAAGAGACACGCAAACTAAAGGCCGGGAAAGAAAAACCCATAGGAACAGTAAAATAAAACCGTGTCAGTCACCCCCTTGAGAGATAAGTCGATGGCGCTGTGTAACATCAGTTTTTCCAATGACATCACTGGCTACAGTTCCCGAGAGCTGCAACCTATGGCTTGCTGCCCTACAGGGATTCTCAACCTTCCTAATGCTGTGACCCGTTCACACAGTTCATGTCGTGGTGACACCCCCCACCCCCCACCCCCACCCCCCGCCCAACCATAACATTATTTGCAATGCTACTTCATGACTAATTTTGCCACTGTTATGAATCGGGCAACCCCTGTGAAATGACCCACAGGTTGAGAACCACTTAGAGTGGGGGTTGTCCCTCCCAGGCCTGCACAAGGCCCGCTCCAGGAGGTTGGGGGGGAATCAGGCATTTGCTGCCCATGAAGACGGTCACGGCATGCTCAACGTCAGGCCATAAGCCAGGTGGGCCTTACACCCGGGCGGCCCAAACGCGGCCCAGGTTCATGACCCCATCCATGTGGACTTCATTCAGTCAATGGTGTTGACCGATACCATCAACCACGCCTCCCCAGCCCGAGTCTTTAAATATCCTGGCAGAGCGAAGGCCCCTCTCTTTACTCTGCCCCTAGTCAGAGGCACTCAGGAGGCGATGCAGCCTGGGTGGGGCGCACAGCCTCTTTACACTTACTCTCTGTGACGCCCGCTTCCGCCCAGAGGCCAGTTGGAGAGGACTCTCCTCTTACACCCTGCTCCTGCTCCGCTCAGCCATGCCACGGAGGCCTCCGGTAAGGATACGCAAGCTTGCCGTGTGGGGTTGTGGTCTCCAGCGCCCCTTCGGCGCAGTTGACATGCTTCCCTGAAACACTGTACTCCTTTGAGACTGTAAATTCCCAAACTTCTCTAGACCTTTCTAAAAACCCACTTGACTTACAAACCAGGCTTCAGGGTGAATTCTTTCTCGTGTGAAGCCAAGAACCGAGATAGCACTCACCCGAGAAATCTACCCAGCAAATGCACAGGCATGAATGGAGGTTGGTGCCAGGGAACAGTTCCTGGATCAGCTATTCCAAGTTCAAATCCGTACCCCCACAGCTCAAAACCTTTCCTGTTGCTGCATCGAGGTACTCGATATATGGTGATTCTGGGTCCCTTCCCATTGGACGCCCACCAAACCGGAGGTACCCCGAAAGTCCATTGACTGCTGCTCTGTTTCCCTCCCATCCAAGTGCCCAGTCCATAGTCCCAGGGCGCAAGCAGCTTTGAGGCAAGGCTCAGTTCATTCTGCTGGGCCTCTGTTAACTCTTCTGCCGTGCTGTCCTCAAAGTCATGGTGTTTAGCCCATGGTATGTTTCACTGGGGTTTGGGTACAAACATTATTTGTAGTGCCTACCCAGCCCTTAGGTCCCCTATTCATTTTTTTAGGTTAGCCTGTAATCTATTGATTTCTTCCCAGAGTTAAGACAATCTTTCATCTCTTGAAATTGACTTCTCCATTCGAAACTTAGGTAGCAAGAAGCAGAGATGCCTACCGGGTATGCTCCAATTTAAGGCCCTGGAGTCAGGGAGGTGGTACACCTGGGTGGGCCCAGACTAGACCAGGTGGGCTTAATTCAGCCAATGGGATCAATCAGTACGGTTGACCAGCCTCCCAGCCAAAGGTGCTAAGGCTGGAGGCCAAGACCACCAGCCTTTTTATCTCCTTCAGCTGTTTGCAGTTCTCTCTCTCCATCTCATCTCTCCTCTCCTCTCCTCATCTCATCTCTCCTCTCCTCATCTCATCTCTCCTCCCCTCCCCTCCCCTCTCCTCTCCTCTCCTCTCCTCTCCTCTCCTCTCCTCTCCTCTCTCATCTCATGCCGCCATGTGCAGTCCCATGAGACGACCTGTGTGCAGTAACTGCAAAACCCGAAACTTCTGCTTTTTAACGAAAACTCCCTTGAATCACAAACCTGGCTTTGGAGTGAATTCTTTCTTGTGCAAAGCCAGGAGGTATTTTTTTTCCAGCTGAGAAACCTAAGAGAACTTTCTTTTGTTTTTGTTTTTCGTTTGTTTTGGGAGGGGGCATCGCTGCCTCTGGTGGTGGGAGTAGGAGGCCCAGCCTTGCTGCTGGATTTGAACCTCCAACCGAGTGGGCCCCAGTCCTGCACACAACCACTACGCCACTGGGGCTCAGCCCTAAGAGAACTTTCTAACTACACTATTTCCCCCACTGTGCACCTTCTGTTGTCTGCATCTGCACACTGATATCTGGCTCCCTCTTTTCAGGTTTGCTTTGATTCGGATGCCTGCATATCTGAGCTGACTTCTGGGCAGCGGTGTCATGGGTGCTAGTCTCAAACTATTGTTGGCCACTGTGGGTTTTTTATCCAAAAGCTCTGATTAGTATTTCTTGAAATGTGGCTTTTACAAATGCCTTCAGTTTATGTTTGCCTAGAGATGGCCACATTTCGTTGTTGAATTTGACAGTATTTTTGAGTATATACTTCTTGGTTAACAGTTTTTTTGGTTTTTCTTTCCAAGTTTTATTTATATCATCTCAATACCCTCTTGCCTACATGGTTTGTGCAAGAAATCAGAACCACGTTTTATTGGTGCTCATTTGTAGGTAATTTTCATTTTTCTGAGTTTCTGTCTTTGACAAATTTGATCTTGTTGATCTTTGGAGGTCTTACCTCTTTGGGGCTTGTTGAGCTTCTTGACTGCAGGTCTTCTCATCTTTCATGGTCTCAGGGACATTTTCCTCAAGCCCCTTGTTACAGTTTTCTCCGTACTTTTAAAGCTTTTGTCTGTTTCTGCTCTGGAATATCATTCACATATAAGTTGTTAGTTATTCCTCCGGGTGATGTCCCACATAAATCTTTTTTATTTTATTTTTTTTCCTGCTTTCTTTTCAGATTGTACCTCTCAGAGTAGTAGTTAGAGATTGGGGGCGGGGGGAGGACTAGAACTGATTGCGATGATGTATATACAGCTCCTGAAAGCGACTTAACCATGGAAATATATGATATATGAATACCATATCAAGAAAACTGAAGAAAGCGAACTTGACCAATGGTTACCCATGAGTTAGGGAGAAAGAGTTGTTGCTTAGGGAGCATTGAGTTTATGCTAATGGTGGTGGAATAATTTGAAAAAGAGTATTAGTGGGCTGAGCCCCGGTGGCGTAGTGGTTGTGCACGGGACTGCGGCCCACTGGGATAGAGGTTCAATTCCGGCTCCCAGGAGCAAAGGATGGGCCTCCTACTCCCACCACCTGAGGGCAGTGATGCCTAAAAAAAAAAAAAATTAGAAAAAAAGTACATGCTGAACAATGAGTATGAGAAGACAATGTTCTAGAATGTGATCATTGTTCTCTTCTCGATGTATTATTGAATTGTACGACACGTGGATGAAGTGCTAATAAAACTGTTTCATAAAAGATTTGGATTCCAGCTCACCAGTTCTGGCTCCTTCGCCCGTTGAATGCATCTATTCCTGACATTTTTGAGTTAATCATCTAGATTTCTATTTGTTTCTTTTATGTGGTTTCTAATTTTTGTTCATGTTCCTGAATTCTTCTGCAGTTTTGTTTATCTTTCTGCATTTTGTCAGTTAACTTTCATCCTTTTTTCTCAACCTATTGAAGATACTTAGTGTATATGCTCGAGTAGAAGCTGACCTGAATATGTCAAGGCACCTAATTTTACCACAAAAAACAGCATTAAAAATGTGCTGGGGGTGCTGAGCCCCGGTGGCGTAGTGGTTGTGCGCGGGACTGCGGCCCACTGGGATGGAGGTTTGATTCCAGCTCCACGGAGCAAAGGCTGGGCCTCCTACTCCCACCACCTGAGGGCAGTGATGCTCCCCCCCCCAAAAAAAAATGTGGGGCTGAGCCCCGGTGGCGTAGTGGTTGTGCGCAGGACTGCGGCCCACTGGGATGGAGGTTCAATTCCAGCAGTGGGGCTGTGCCTCCTACTCCCACCACCGGAGAGCAGTGATGCCCCTCCCCCCAAAAAAATGTGTTGGGGGCTGAGCCCTGGTGGTGTAAGTGGTTGAGTGTGGGACTGCGGCCCGCGGCCTTGGCGGTTCAAATCCAGCGGTGGCTCTCAGGAGCAGCACTGGGTAGCGCCCACGACCACCAGAGGCAGTGATGCCCACAAAACAAAATTATTTATAAAAATGTGCTGGGAAAAATCAGCTTATCCACGGGTCTGTGCAGTAAACAGTCTTTCTGTTTCCTTTACAGATAATGTTAATGTCATTTCCGTCTCAGGAAGGTTTTCTGGCCACTCAGTTGAGCTACACTGCCTTGTTTCTTCATGTGACCTGAAAGTGTCTCTGAGACGCGTGGTGTTATTGTGTGTCTATTGAATGGGTCATTGTTGGTTGGTGTGTGCCTAGGCGCGCGCCACCGTCTCCTTGGTGAAATGCACTCAGATCTCTGCTCCCTGTCTGTGTAGCACCGCTGAGAGTGGGTTGTGAAGGTGTTGGCTGACATCGCTCGGTGGTCAGGTGGTACAGGAGTGAGTGGTGGTCCTTGCTTCGGGGTGAGGCTACAGGAGGTGGCACCTCATAAAGAAAGGAAATTAAAAGGAGAAAACCATAGAGAAAATAAAAAACTTTTCAAGAAAATAATCACATAGAATAGATAAAGGAAAGGAAAATAAAATCGAGAAGGGAAAAGGTGCTGGGGAGTAGAGAAAAGACAATAATAAAGGTTAAGGGGGAAAAGGAAAAGAAAAGTGGGGAATGTGGTAAGTAGGAGGAAGAAAACCTGAAATGGGAAAACAGGAATGGGCACAAGGGAAAAGCAAGAAGAAAGCCCTGGGGTTGGGTGTGAATGGCCTAGTTTTTCTGATAGGGGTTGGTGTCCAATGCCAATCAAAAATGTCAAGGGGGCATGGCATCTTATTTTGGAAGAAGGGCTTCATAGCCTAGAATGTGTCTCAGATCAGGAGCCTAGATCTCAAAAAACTCAGGGCAACGAGGGTGCCTGGACCTGGAAGGAGTTCCTGCTTGCCGTGGAGGATGCAGGTAGGGTGCCCATCTGGCACTCTGCTCCCCCCCGCCACAAACACATGGATGACATGCAGCCAGCGCCCACTCAACTAGGGTGCAGAGCGAGCCGTGCAGGGGGGTGTCACCACGCTGCTAGTTACGGGGAGAGTGGGAGAGGAGGGGAGGGGCAGCCCTGGCTAGTCACCAGTGTGGGTGCTTATGCTGGGCTGGGTGAGCAGAACCGATGATCAGGTCGCTGTGCTGCAGAAGCCCCACATGGCTGACCGTCGGCCTTTCTGGCTACTTTTGATAGTATTCGGTCCACTTCCCTACCCTCCACAGCTCAGGTTCCAGGATTCTCATTCCTGTGTGTTGCATTTGCTCTCTGTGTCTGTGTTAGACTGGGTTTTCTAGAGAAACAAAACCAGTGGACAGTCATATACGTACAAGGAAGAGCTTTATATCAAGAAAGGCATTTTTTATCAAGGAAGCAGCCTAGCCCAGCCGACCTCCAGTCCCGCGGGCCCTCTGCCTCAGGCAACAGCAAGCCCGTCAAAGCAGCAATCTGGGGAGTCACAGGCCAGTGGGTGCTGCTGCATGGATCCAAGGTCAGCAGGAACATGGCAGGGGAGTGCCAGCCCCAAAAGCTGTAACGTGAAACTGAGGTACAGGGAGGCGCACGTGACTGACAGGACAAAGGAGAGCAGATGTAGAAATAGCTTTATTAAGGGGAGCTCCTGGATGGATGAGGTTCCGTGTCCTAGGCCAACAGGTCTGGGAAGTCTTGCCCAGCAACCAGGGGCACAGGTTTTTAAAGGGGTGGTGAGGAATGTGTGCCAATTATGGCAATTAGCATATGGGGTCTGGAACCGCCGAGAACTGCTTGTCAGCGCCTCGTGGCTTTCTTGGACTGGAGCTTCCGGTCCGGACGGTTGGTTCTCTTACCCGGCGCCTGTTCTGGCTGGCTTTCGGTCTCGTGGGGGCATTCAGCCTTTGTCGTTCTGCTCCCACCCGGACACTCCACCCTTTAAATAGTCAAAGGGACGCCAGGATCTGATCTAACTCCAGGCTGGAGTTCCGTCAGGGTCCGGTAAGCAGGGCCTGTCAGAGTGTAAACGACGCTTGTTAACAGTCAGATGGGTAATGTCCCTGATTCTATTCTGGAGAAACTTGAAAAGACAAGGGGCTGACAGTAACAGCAAGTGAATTATGACCTAGGACAGAACTGGGTTTGGGAACTAGGAGGTGGTTGCTGCATTGCCTTGGCGGCACTTCTGATTTCTTTGGCTGTGGTTTTTAACACCTGGACAGTTTGCTCAACCATGTCTGACTCGTGAATCCAGTGGTAGCCACGCTTTTTCCTAGAAACATGCATGTACCTTCCTTGTCAGCTGTTAACAGATGGAATGCCTAGCGTGTGGAGCCTGCTGTGCTCTAACACTCTACTAGAAATTTCTGCCGCAGCCAGGAAGGAGGCGAAATTAAGGTTTACCAGGACAGGTAGAACCACAGCCATGTTTTGCTTTACTAGCCCCAACTTATTATCGCGACAGCAGCCCTCCCTCGAGCTGTGGCTGCAGGGAAGAGATCGGCATGGATTAGGAATGCGGCCCTTCTCAACTTGGGGGTGGGGAACAACCATGCTTGTTCAGTTCAGGCTGGTGGTTGGAGGTCCTTTATGACCGGCGTCTATCTAGAGTTAAACCCTGAGTGGCAGGGGTGAGGCACAGGCCTAAAGAGGTAACTTCAGAATGAGATCATGGTGGCTTGGAGGGAGAGGAAAGTTGAGGAGTTGGGCTGTGTCTGCTTTAGAACTGTCTAAGGAAGGACTGCGGGTAAAAGCAAACAAATGAATACCATTTGGGGTTTTTTTTACTGGTAACCTCAGGAAGCAGGGAAGCCTGTAGGGCCAGTTTTTCCAAGTTAGGTGAAAAGGGGAAGGAGCAGAGGTTCTGGGAGACCAGAAGTGAGGTGTAAGGAGGCCCTTCATTGATTTAAAATGTTTCTTCCTAACAGAGGGACCGGGCAGGAAGGGATTTTAAGGAAGGAATGAGTCAAGGGCTAGTACACCTGGGGCAGGTAGGCTGGCCATCAGCATCCATGACTGAGATTGTGGAAGGACTGTCTGATCCTGAAAGCCAGGGCAGGTCAGAAAAGGCAGCTTCTGTGTAAGAAGGAAATTGACTCACCGGAGCCCTTGAGCAATACCTAAGACTCGGGGAGGGTGATGGAGGGTCCAGGCAGGGTCGAGGCAGTCTTCGGTCCATCCCAGCAGGGCCGATGGCAGAGTCAGGAATTGGAAGGACGGTGCCCCCAAGTGGAGATGCAAAGGGCCTGTTGCTTTTCCAAGGACAGTCGGACTTCCAGTGTCCACTTGGGCCACACCCAGAGCAGGGTTTGGTTTGGCGCTCAAGGCCCAGGGCACTCCTGTGACCAATGCCTTTTTCTTTTTTTTTTTTTTTGGTTTTTGGGGCATCACTGCTCTCCGGTGGTGAGAGTAGGAGGCCCAGCCCCACTGCTGGAATTGAACCTCCGTCCCAGTGGGCCGCAGTCCCGCGCACAACCACTACGCCACCGGGGCTCAGCCGACCAATGCCTTTTTCTCTGCACTTGAAGTGGCACCAGGTGGCGACCGCTGCTCCCAGACACCCCTGCCCCCCGCTGCCCCTTTGGGGTCACAGGGGATCACCAGCTGCAGACCTGCTCTTGCTAAGGCTTGGGTTTAAAATTTTACCTTCTGCCAGAACCAGACATCATGGGCTGACTCTGCCTGCTCCTCACGGCTGTTAAAAACCTTGAATGCCATATTCACTAGATCTCGGACAGGAGTTTAAGGGCTTTCTTCCACCTTTTAAGTTTTCTAATGTGTGGGGCTGACTAGGTAATAAAATGGGTAGCAAGAACTATAGCCCCAGCTGGGGAAGCTGGAGCTATCAGTTAAGTGGCTTTAAAAGGTGGCTGGAAGGCTGAGCCCTGGTGGTGTAGTGGTTGTGCGAGGGACTGTGGCCTACTGGGATGGAGGTTCAATTCCAGCTCCACAGGAACAAAGGCTGGGCCTCCTACTCCCACCACCAAAGGGCAGTGATGCCCCAAAAAAAAGAAAAAAAAAAGAAAAGGGCCCTAACCGCTTTTCAATCTGAGATAAATCAGTGAGAGAGAAAGGAACATCAACCCGCAGCCCTCTCTCAGCCCCAGCCACTTTTCGGAGTGGACAAAGGAGAAGGGGATTTTGTAATCACATGTGCTGGCTAACTGGTGAGGTGAGTGCAGACTCTGGTTCTTCTGGCGAGGTGGGAGAAGAGGATGCAGGGCCTCCAGGTGGCCAGAATAGGAGGGGACCAGTAGGAGGGGAGACTGAAGTTATTATGGCCTGGTGTTTTCTGACTCCTCCCTCCTGCTGGCCTCAGGGTGGCGACTGTGGTTGGGTTTCTGGCCAGTCAGGATTTGTACACTGCTTCTCTCTTTGGGAGGATTGTGGAGTTTGGGAGGCTGTGGGTGTTGCCTCAGAGGAGGCCGAGTAGGGAGGGAACCAGGAAAGGGGGAGAGAGAACTCCAGGGCTGTCACCTTAGCCTTTGGGAGTTGAGGGAGAAGCGGAGGGAGATCATGGTGAGGGGGCCCAGAATATGGCCTTACTGGGGTGCAGACAGGGAGTCAGGGGGTTCAGAGAAAGACAAGAAGTACTGCTAGGGGCCCGATGAAGAGAGTGTTTGGCTAAGAGACCTTGAGCAGGGTGACAGGCAGTACATAGATAGGGACGGGAGCCAATAGGGGAAAAAACCGGGACATAAGGGGCTTCTGACCACGTGTGAGGTTGCCGACAAAAATTGCCAAGGTTGTGGAGAATGTTAAAATCAAAAGTGCCAGGGCTGAGCCCCTGTGGCATAAGTGGTTGAGTGCGGGACTGTGGCCAGCGGGCTTGGCGGTTCAAATCCAGTGGCGGCTCTCAGGAGCAGCGCTGGGTAGCGCCCACGACCACCAGAGGTAGTGATGCCCAAAAACAAAACAAAAAACAACAACAACAAAATCCAAAGTGCCGTTTTCCAGCCAGTGCAACTCACTGTCCAATTGGTATTAAGGGCAAACTTGATTACAGAAAAAATAAACAAAAAAAACAAGCAGGCACTTAGGGCAGAGATCAGGAGCCAAACCCAATTCAGTAAAGTTGGCCAGCAAGTAGCTGTGGCAGCCACCTCGCCTGGTGTCCATTTGAGGATGAAGAGTGTAGGGGTGGAGTCCAGCCTGTCAATCTGGAGACAGCCAATGAGACTTCTGTGTGGGCGTGGCCTTCTGAGAATTCTGGGAAACGTGGTCATTCCTTCTTGGGGGTGGAGACACTATTTCTCTCGGCTCACGTCCTTGGAGGCCTTCTCCTGACAAGCCTCGCTGCCTGAGGGACTCCACTGACACGGCCGGCTCCCTCTGAGGCATCCCTGAGGAGAAGCCACAGGGACCTACCCTGAGGCAGCAGGTTTTGGGACCTAGAGAAGCCACGTGGAGACCCCTGCCAGTACCGAAATGTTTACACCACTGGAGCCAGAGGCGTTTCACCCATCTGGTTTGTGATTGCCCTGCGTTTGGCATCACCGCATGCGCTGTGTGAGTGTGAAGAGGACTCCATAGACTGGTATTGAACATATGGGCTACTATCAGACGCATGGACTTGATCTGAGACGTTTTCTCAATGTTCACTTCCTCTTGCCTATACTTCTCTTTCTTATACACATTAAGCGTTTCTAGGGATTTGTTTCTCTGGTCTATCCAGACTAACACAGCATCCCAAAGGACTGTTCTTAGGGGCCTTGGACAGAGGACTCCCCATGGTGTCTCACACTGCAGGGCGTATGGACCGAGGAGAAGGGCGTCCCCTGGTCCCCATTCCCACCCAACAGACAAGTGGTCCAGTAACCCTGAGGACATCCCAACCACAGATAGGGACCCAGCAGAGAAGAGGGTTCCCTGGCCCAGGCCTGCAGCTTTGTCCAGCAGACAGGGACCTTGGATCAGAGAGAGACACAATGTAAGACAAGGAGGGGGAGGGAGGGCTGGCTTTATGGCTGGTAAAATGGAGCTTGGTCAGAAGCCTTTGTTCAGGGTGAGAGAAAAGGGAAATAAAGGATTTTAGAGGCTCTCTCCTGCCTCTTAGCACCGGATGCTCGCTCTCCCTCATGTAACCCCAAGCCCCCACTCCCCTCCACGTGAACCACAGGCTGAGGTACTTCATTCACGCGTCTGTAAGGAAGACGATAACTTGCTGCTCGCACGACCTCTCTGACAGCCCCTAGGGGGTCCTGTGCAAGTACTCCAGCGAGGGTACTGCATTTACGACCACTGCAGGTATGGACACAGCACCCCTGAAGCGGGAAGAAGCGGCCACTGTAGATCCGGCTGCGAAGCCCTCTCTCACCGTGTCTGCCGGCCTCCCACCTGGAGTCCGACCCTGGCCGAGATGAGTGTGGGTGAAGCGGAGTGGAGAAGCCCCACTTTGCTGTTGTCGGGGCAGGTGCCGAGGACTGGGCGAATGCCGCGGAGTTTGTCCCTGGACAGCCCTCCTGTGGCCGGCCTGCCCCGGCCTCCCCTGAAGCCTCCCTGCAGGGCTCAGTGACCAGGGAGCATGTGGAGAAAGAGCAGCCCGTGGACACCAAGCAGCAGCTGTGCCCCTACTGTGGGGGGGCGCGTGTGGAGAGAACTGTGTGTGCCTCCTGGGGGACAGGACGCGGGCGACCTGTGCGGGGTGCAAGTCCTGCACCCCATGGACGCTGCCCAGCGCTCCCAGCACATGCCTGATCGTCCATTGAGGCCCCCGAGAAGGACCTGGAGCTCTCTCCTTCACGGTCCAGCGCGGCAAGGACATGGTGTGTGGCGTCTACGAGAAGGCCATCCTGTCCAACGGCAGCCACACCTACTGCATCCGCGAGTGGAGGGGTGCCAGGCAGTTTGAGAGCAGGACCATAAGGCCCTGCCCCGCGTGCCGCGTCACCTCTCACGTTGACCTTCCCAGGGAGGACTGGGTGGAGGAGAAAGAAGAGAAGCAGAAACTCATTCAGAAATGCGGGCTGAGCCCCCGTGGCGTAGTGGTTGTGCGCGGGACTGCGGCCCACTGGGATGGAGGTTCAATTCCAGCTCCACAGGAGCAAAGGCTGGGCCTCCTATTCCCACCACCAGAGGGCAGTGATGCCCCCCCCCCCAAAAAAAAGAAAGAAATGCACGCAGGCGATGAGCGACCCGGCGTGCAGGTGTTTTGACGAAGGACGCGGGAGCTGCCTGTTTGGGGACAACAGTTTTTACAAGCACGCCTGAAAGTGGGAGCCTCCAGCAGACGCCCGGCCCAACGCGGGAGGGGAGCTGAGTGAGGCGCGAGAGGGCGCGGGGACCCCTTTGACCACCCCGAAAAGGAGGGTGGCCAACCCCACGCGCGGGGCCCCCAGAGCTCGACCAGGCCTGCCCACTCCAGGTGCTGCTGTATCATCCTCCCAGGCCCTGTCGCTCTGCCCCCCCACCCCCCACCTTCCACCCTCCAGCCCCACCCCCTCCACTCCCCAGCCCCAGGAGTGCGTTGTTTTCTCTGTTGAAAAAAGTTACAAAACAAATCTGGGAGCTAGTCTTTTTGTAGTAGGAGTGCACCTGTCAGACAGCAGTGTGGCACTCTCTCGCCCACCAAGCCCCCGCCTGCTCCCAGGGGCCGGGGCCGGGACTGGGGTGCTGGGAAGCAGGCGTGTCCGGAGCCCCGCGCGCGCTCTTCCAGAGCTCACGAGAGGTGCGCGCGCGTGCGTGCGTGGTGACGCAGGGCCGGCTGGGCACGTGGTAGAGCCACCTGCGGAGCCGTGGCACATGGCAGCTGGCGTGGCCCGTAAACCGAAAGGGCTGGGCCGTCCGTCTGGGGCTAGCGGTAGTAAAAGCTGGCTTGCTTGCTGTGTGTGTGTGTGTGTGTGCGCGTGTGCGCGCGCAAGGATACCCGCCCGCCCTCTGGTTCAGGTGCTGGCCAGGGAGGCCTGGCTCTTCCTCCACGCTGCCCGTCAGTGGGCGTCTGTGGGGCCTGCAGACACAGGCTGTCCCTCAGCACCGTGTCCTAGGCACGCTCTGCAGCGCAGCAAGGGCTGGGCGTCCCAGTTGGGGTGGGGGGTGGTGGTGAACTTGCTGTTTCCCTCCCGAGTGTGGCCTGGAGATGCACTGGTTGTCCACCTGCTGCTCTGACCCCAGGGATCCGCCCCCTCCTCTCACGTTCAGAAAAATGATTGTCGTGGACGTGTCTATATTTTGCAGGTGCCCTTTTGTAAGAAGCACTTTTCCCAAATAAAAGAAGAACAACAATAAGATTTTAGAGAAGGCACCACAGCAAACACAAAACACACAAGCAGGTAGAAAAAGGCTCAGAAATAAGCTCTGTGCCTTATTCCAGTCTGAAGGTTCAGTAACTGCCAGACCCTGTGCCAGGAGCCCTGTTCTTGGCAGAAAGCTCAGTAGGCAGACACAAAGACAAAGGGCTTGGGGCCACATGGGATAAGATGGACATGAGAAACTATCCTTACCATCACACCCCTTTGGGGAAAAGCAGTTATTTCCAGCTCCTCTTAGTACTAGGGTGGAAGCATAAACCCCTTCTGTGGCACCCTAAAAAAGCGGGACTCATATGTGCCCATATGAGTTTGCTGGCCCTCATTGTCTGGAAGGGCAAACAAGACAAAAGAGACAGACCGAGCATACACAGAGAGACACTGACCAGAAAGCACCCGTCCAGCCGGGCTCCCAGAGGGTGGAGAGGAGAGGAGGGCTGTGCTGCAGTCCAGTCGAAGCAGGGCCGGAAGGGCACAGAGCCCTTTGCCTCTACTCTTTCAGGTTTCAGCACCAAATGTAAAGTAAAACTGACGGGCAAAACCGACAGGACAAAGGAGAGCAGAAACAGAAATAGCTTTATGAAGGGGAGCTCCCAGGTGAGGTTCTGTGACCTAGGCCAACAGGCCAGGGGAGTCATGCTTAGCCACTGGGGGCCAGGAATGTATGGCAATTAGCATAGGGGGCTGGAAACGCCGAGAATTGCTTGTCGGCTCCTTGCGGCTTTTGGGGGCCGTGGAGCATCTAGTCTCATCGTCTGTTCTGGCTTGCTTTTGGCCTTGTGGCGGGTGTTCAGCCTTTGTTAGTCCCTTCCCACCGGATGCAGGGGACAAGCAAGTGGGAAAGAGATGAGGGGCATGAGAGAGACCAGTTCTCTGCAGCTTCTCTTATAAAAAGGTCACACCCCCGAGGAGGTGTCCTCTGGCTGTGAGCTGCCTGACAGGTGAGTCCATCCACATCTTCCTACAGGCATAGTCAAGCTGGCCCCAAACCTAACCACCACAGGGCCTTCATTGGAGAGGACGCTAGTGCCCAGCAGAAGAGAGTGGTGGGGAAACAGGAGGAAGTCTTTTTGGGTGCATTCCTCTTCCTGGTCCTCTGGCTGGCACAGAGGGCACAAGGACGCTCACTCCAGGGACTTTCAGAGTTACTGTTTCGGGTGACTTTCCAGCTGCATGGTCACAGGGGCCACAGATGTGACTCTTGGCATCCCCTAAAAGGTTTATGGGAGGCCCCAGCAAGCCCCAGGCCCCCTCACCTTGACCTGGTCACCTTAGTGAACGTGTCTACCTCTTTGCATCAGGGACCAGATCCCTGAGTGCTGGAGTGTGCACCAGAGCACCCTCTCTTCCTGTAGGTCCCTTGCAGAAGTGAGGTCATAGTTGTTCATACCACACTGCCCTGGAGCCCGACTGACTGATGTTCCTGGCAGTGCTTTGTGTTGCCTTTAATTAGACACTGGACATTGTGGATTCTACCTTGTGGGTTGATGGGCTTGGTTATTCCTGTAAGTAGCTTGGAATGTGGTCTGACATAGAGTGAAATTACTTGGACAGAGGGGCCCTTTAGAACAGCACTTCTCAACTTTCCTCATGCCACGACCCTTGAATACAGTTCTTCGTGTTGCGGTGACCACCCCTCCCCCCCCACCATCAAATTATTTCTGTTGCTACTTCATAACTACTTTTGATACTGCTATGAATCGGGTGACCCCTGTGGAAGGCTCGTTCAACCCCCATAGCGGTCGTGACCCACAGGTTGAGAACCGCTGCTCTGTTGGGGGAACTCAGCTGCCTTTGGTCATGACCGAGGAGAGTGGCCTTTGAGGAGCCTCCCCGCCACGCCGAGTCAGGGGCAGAGGCTCTCTCTCCCGGAGATGCTTGTGCCAGCCCTGGGGGACCCTTGTTTGAACTCCAGGAGCGCCCTGTGAGAGGGCACGGGAGAGGGTTCATGTCTGTGTCACGGGGGTGGCCATGTAGCCCTGGGGTACCTTGCCTCCTTGGGTGTCTCTTATACAGCCCAGTTCTCCACGGGAGACTCAAGGACCCTCTCTAACCACCCCCACCCCCACCAAGGTCCAGCCAGCTGGGTCCTGTCAGCGCTCCCACCTGTGTGCCCAGGGGTGCAGCTGTGGGGCAGTGCTGCGCTGCCCGCTACTCGGTGACGGGAGCCCTGCGGGCCCTGGATCTGGTCCTCTTTGTTAAGGGGTCAGTGTCACTCAGAGGGCAGAGCATGTCAGTACTCAGCCATCAGCCTAACCATGGAGGGTTCTAACACACTAGCCACTCTGTTAAAGTGACCAGACGGCCTGCTTTTGGCAGGACAGTCCCGATTGTAAACAATCTTTTCCGCGTCCCATGGCATTTTTAAAAAGTCCCAATTGTTGGAAAGAATGCCTGGCAAGCCAGGGAACGGCGGGAGAACAGGAAGGGACTATACCCCTTCTTAAGCTTCCCTTCCCCATCAATGGTGCCCCACTTTACCAATGTCAAAATCTGGTCACTTTACACTCTGTAGACCAGCGGTTCTCAACTTGTGGGTCACAACTGCTTTGGAGGTCGAATGGCCCTTCCACAGGGGTTGCCTAAGACCATTAGAAAACACGTATTTCTGATGTTCTCAGGAACCACGGCACCCCTCCTTTCTCCACGCGGGTCTGCCCACATGCAGATACGCCCACATACGTACCCGGCATGAAGACATGCTACCCCATGCTTCAAGACCAAAGCTCATGTATTTGTAATTGGAAATACTTCACAATACATAATTACATATTGTTTTCTGTCATGAACCACTAGGCTTTAATTATTTTAAATATGTAACAATGAGGATGGTGGTCTCTGCGTGCAGGCTGCTAGCCACACGGTCGGTCAAAGGTTCGAACACACCGGCCGCCCCTGGGAAGAAGGAAGAGGCTGCCCCGGCCTGTCAAGATGACCAGCCGCAGACGCACCCGGGGCAGCTCTCCGCCCTCCGGGGTGGCTGTGAGTCACAACCGACGGTCAGCTCAGGGGACCGAGGGGAGGGTTCACAGGAGAGCGGAGTTCACAGACAGGAAGGCGGACGTTCTCCAACAGAGTCACAAGAGCAGTAAGTGGGCTTCATGCCGGATTGGGGGCAGCTGGAGAGAGGACTGGGTTGGAAGACAAGACAGCAGCAGGTAGCTGGGTGCTTAGGGGCGTGTGTGCATGTCTGAGAGCCCATGGCACCCCCACCCTGGGAGAGCGGGGAGGGGCCCCCGGGAGGGCTCTGCTTTGCTGCAGAGATGGCTGCAGCTTTGGGAGGGGGGACGTGGGACACTATGGACACCCTGGTGAAAGGTCGTGCTAGCATCAGGGAGGCCCTGGGAAGTAGGACTGTGAGGAGGGTCTTTCAGGGCCTCGCTGCACCCTTGGGAGCCCAAACCTCACGTGTCCCCCGTCTGGAATGCCCCCGGGGACTTCGCTTCACTGCTGCTCTCCCGGCCGCCAAGTGCACTGGAGGAGTTGGGGCAGGGTGGGGGGTGGGGGAGAAGCTGGACTCCCCGTGCTAACAGGCCCAGGCCCTCCTGCCCCCCTGGGGACTTGGTGCTCACCATTCCGTGGGCAGCAGCTCTCGGGGGTTGAATGGGGTTTGGAATGAGGGGCTGAGCGCCAAGTCCCTGTAGCACAGGAGCATGGTAGGCTGAGAAATTTTCCATCCTGGTTAATGGTTTCCTGAGGCCAAGTCATGGGTTAGTTCCAGCCCCTGACCTGGGTGCCGACTGACAGGTCCCTCCCCGCCAGGTCAACTCAAAGACATGGCCTCTTGCCTGGAGAGGCCCTTTGTTTGGGAGGGGGGGAAAGGAGGAGGGGGGGAAGCCCCTTTAAGATCCTGGCGCATGTCCTCAGTGCCTCAGGGCAGCAGTTTGGGGAGCAGGAGGGGCTGCTGGATTGCTCCCAGATCTGCTCAGAGGGTGGGGTGTCTTCCTGAACAAGCTGGTGCTGGTTTGTGTCTCCAGAGGGTGCAGTGAGTGTCCCGGGGCCTGCAGGCGGACAGGAGGCCTCTGCAGCCCCGCCGAGGCCTGCCTCCGAGCAGCAGGCGCCCGGTCAGCCCCACCAGGTGCGTCCCGGCCTGTCAGGAGGTCATTGAGGCACCGGAGAGATTGTGAACAAGGGCAACAGAATTTGATTTCACAAGTTCTTGTGGTGTCTCGTGGGAATGTGGGTCTGGAAGCAGGGACGCTGGGCGTCCAGTGGGAGGGGTGTCTGTCTGTGGGCTGGGGTGAGGGGCCGCCCAGGGTGAATCCCGAATTCTGGTGGAAACTCGGGGTGTCGAGTGGGACACAGAGGTAATTTCAGGCAGGGGTGCCCCAGGGCTCGCTGCCTTCCAGCCTCAGCTCTGTCCCAGGCCTCCAGACCTCGCACCGGCCTCCTCTGCTCCGGCCAGGGCCCACCCAGATGGTGCCACGTCTTCGTCCCAGAGGCCTCACGCTGCCCTGCCCACAGCACACGAGGCAAAGCAAAGGGCCCGACAGCCCACTTAATACTAGCCAAGTCACAAAGGCTTGACACGAGCGTCTGTCGCGGGCACTTGTGAAAAGGTTACAGACGCCAGCGCCTCCTCCTGTCACCGCCGGCCAGGCGAGCGGGGTGCCGTCGGGCTGCGTGGCTCTGTCCTGGGCATCAGATTGGTCCCAGCCCTGGTGGGCTCTGCCACCTGGGTTTCCACAGAGGGGGCGTCTTCAGCCGGTGAGCAAGCACGGCCCCCGTCACTCTGTCCTGTATGGGGGTGGGTCCTGGGTGAGGGTCCCCAGGACCCAGTTTGGGGCGAGGCCATGTCTGTGGCATTGTTGGCACCTGAATGTGACACTGGCACCTGCTGGAGACACACGTGGTTCTCTGAGGTCACCTCTCCCCCCACCCCCACCCCCTATTCATGAAAGCTTGTTGTTGTCCTTTAACAAAACCCTTCATGGTGGATTTTAAGCCCCTCCCACCCCACCACCACCGTGACGGAGAGCAGCACCCATTTTCCCTGTTGATTTGACTTTGAACTCTGCCGGCTTCCCTCCTCCGCCCCTGCCCCCGTAGCTGCCTCGCCCGTGTGGACCCAGATGGGCTCCCCAGACACCCAGCTTCCTGTCCGCTGTGTCCCACGTGAACTTCCCGCTTGGACGAGGTGCACGAAGCGGCCGGTCCCTGCTAGCCCCTGTGGTTTGGAGCTCTTGGGTCGGATCCAGTGCGCAGCAGCAGCAGAAACCACTGCCGGCCCTGTGCCCTCGCAGCGTCTTACCACAGTCTTTTTGTTTTTGGCCATCACTGCCCTCTGGTGGTGGGAGTAGGAGGCCCAGCCTTTGCTCCGTGGAGCTGGAATTGAACCTACAGCCCAGTGGGCTGCTGTCCTGTGCACAACCACGATGCCACCGGGGCTCAGCCACAGACACAGTCTTGATGAAGCGGAACGTTCTCCCCCCCCCCCCCCCCCCCCCCCCCCCCCCCGCCCCGGCCACACTGGGACGCTCCTGTGTCCCACACATCATCTCACCCGGGTGGTCACGCTTCCCAGGGCAGCGTGTCCGTCTCTCTAAGCCTCCTGCGAAGGAGTGTGGGCTCTTCGTCCGAAGGAGGGCTCCAGCACCTTCTGGACACTCAGCCCCGGTTCCTCTCGACGCTCTGTGACTCCTGGGAACGAAACGCGGTCTGAAAGGGTGAGGTCGGGCGGGCACTGCGGAGGGCGGACGCCTTCTCGGTGAAAACCGCCTTTGTCCTCCGTGACTCAGGAAGACCGAGCGGGTGCGGAAGGCCCCAGCTCAACTTCCCAATGCGAGTTTCAATTTTTGGAGACCCTTCTCCAAATTAACACCTGTGAATAGTCTGGAGAGACAATCTGTCAAGGCGACCCTAACCCTGGGGTCCCCTGACTTTCTGAGCGAACTCGTCCGCCGTGAACTTAAGCAGCACCTGTTTTGATTGGACCTTTCAAAGAGTTCCGAAGGCACCGGACCGAGACCAGTGCATTCCTGAGAGAACTTGTCTGCAGCCATCTAGCAAGTGCACACACGTCTGAACACGTTTTGTTTGTGGTAAACTTGTCATGCGTTCAGGAGTGAAACCCCAGTGCAATACCTCCATAGACACGCCCCGTGTGCCACCCTGTGCGGCTGTGGTGAGGGAAGTTGTGTCGCCAGCCTTTAAAGATGGAGACTGCCACGAGCCCAGGATTTGGCATCCTCGGGGCTCCGGCTGTGTCGTTCGTGTTCAGGTTGGGATTTTCAGGGATTTGGAACTACTAGGTGGGCTGTCAGCAAGTCCTGTGTCCTGGGTCTCCACGGCCTTACAGCGAGTGGCCATGGCGCCTCCCTCTTGGAGATCCAGCAGCACCCCCTGCGTGGGGGAGAGCCCCTGGTGGGACTGGTGGGCCGGGTCCAGTCCCTGAAAGGGAACCTGGGGACGTGGCCTCTGGCAGCGGAGGGACTCCGTGCTGCATCTGGCTAACATAAGACGAGGCAGTGAAAGGGCAGCAGCATGGTGCTGGGGAGATGGCAGTGACAGGCCCCAAGCCCAGGATCCCGTGGGCCCAGATGCTGGAAGGGTGGAGGAGGGACCCTGAAGCCCTTGGTGTGAACCTGGGCCGGCCCTGCGCACTCCTTGAGTGGCACTTCACCTTCAGAGCTGTCAGACAGGGGTCAGTATGGCTCTCAGGTGCCCACTCCAGGCCCTAGGTCCCAGTCACCCTCGCATGGGCACAGATGTAAGATCAGGAACATTCCAGAGGGCCCTGCTCTGTGACTGCTGTGACCTGGCCTCTCTCTCTCCCCCCAAAAGAGGTTGATCACTGACCTCCACTGCTGGTGAGCCCCAAGTCTGGGGACCATCAGCTGGGTCAGAGGTCTCCCAGAGGGCTGCAGGCCTCGGCCCGGCAGGTTCTTGTGACCCTGGATGGTAGCTGTGGGAGCGTATGCATGTGTGAAGGTCACAGCGCTGCCCTGCCACTGGCCACGTCCCAGTCAGGGCAGATTTGTCAGGTGCTGTTTTCACAGCAGCAGGGACGCCGGCCAGCACCTCCCACCTCACAGGCTGGCACAGGTGAGGTCATGGCCACCTGGGTCTTTATAGGGGTGGCACTTGCGCCCGTGACTGTGGGAGACCCAGGTCCAATTCTCAGTTCCGCTCTCAGCCAGAAGCTGCGCCTCAGGTGAGAGGGTCTGCTGCCCCAGGGCCACTCAGCCAGGTTGGGGTGGGGATAGGCTTGCCCCGACACAGAGAAATCCCAGTATGCTCTGCTCTGTATGCTGTGAGGAAGGGTCTGGGGGCTCCTTGGGCCTGAGCTCCAGCTCCAGGAGACGAGACAGGGTTGGCTTCATCTTGTCCACCCCTGCTGGACACGGGGTGAGGTGCAGGGCACACCCGCCACTGTGGTCCTCATGCCGGTGTGCTGGGACCCACCTGGACAGTGCTCCCCACGCAGGATGAGTGCCCCCTGGCTACTGGGGGCGCTGTGGGCCTTGGCCGGGGTGCTGCAGTGTGCTGAGACCACCCCACACCTGCGGATAGCTGCCTTCAACATCCAGACTTTCGGGGAGACCAAGATGTCCAATGCCACCCTCTCCCACTACATCGTGCAGGTGAGTGGGTGGCAGGCGTGTCACAGGAGCCGTGTCCTGGCCCCTCAGTCAGCAGTGGCGGGGCGGGGCTGTGGTCACTGCAGGGTCCTCACTCGCTCCGCCCGGGTGGAGTCCTGGGGCCCCCTGTGTAGTGACGCCCTGCTCACTCCCCTCCAGGTGGTGAGTCGCTATGACCTCGTCCTGGTGCAGGAGGTCAGGGACAGCCACCTGACGGCTGTGGGGAAGCTGCTGGATCTCCTGAACGCGTGAGTGAGGGAGGAGGCCCGCGGAGGGCGGAGGGCGTGTGTCTTCTGGGGGCCTACAAGGGTGCCCTCGCTCCCGCCTGCAGATTGCAGCCAGACAGCTACCACTTCGTGGTGAGCGAGCCGCTGGGGCGCAGCAGTTACAAGGAGCGCTACCTCTTCTTGTTCCGGTGAGGCCGCACCTGCCCGTGCCTGCGCTTAGAGAGCCCTGGCGGGGGAGGGGCCGGGCCAGCCACGGTCCTCCTCGCTGCCCGCAGGCCGTCGGAAGTCTCTGTGCTGGACAGCTACCACTACGACGACGGCTGCGAGCCCTGCGGGAACGACACCTTTGCCCGGGAGCCCACTGTGATCAGGGTCTCCATGCCCAACTCAAGTGAGTGCCCTCCCCCCTTCCTTGCGGCTCCCTGGCAGAGGGCCCCCCGCTGCCTCGCGGGCCCTCAGGGAGCCGTGTTCCTTCAGAGGCCAGGGAGTTTGCCGTCGTCCCTCTGCACTCGGCTCCGCTGGACGCAGTGGCCGAGATTGACGCGCTCTATGACGTCTACCTGGACGTCCAGAGGACGTGGGGCCTGGAGGTGAGTCCCCCCACCTCCTGCCCTTGCACTCCCCCCCGCTGGCTGACCCACCCAGGGTCACCACACCTCCCTCCACAGAACGTCATCCTGATGGGCGACTTCAATGCCGGCTGCAGCTACGTGAGCCCCTCTCAGTGGGAGAGCGTCCGCCTGCGCACTAGTCCCATCTTCCAGTGGCTGATCCCCGACTCGGCGGACACCACCGTCAAGTCCACGCATTGTCCCTATGACAGGTGAGCTGGCCTCCTGCAGCGTGTGCTGCCAGAGACCTTTGTGTGGACGGCAGTGGGAAACGGGCAGCCCAGCACCCACTAGCTCCGGGTGGCCTCTGACGACACCCTTCCATTCCATGGCTCACCTAGTAACCTCAAGGAGGGAGGTCACGGGACGGGACGTGTCCTCCCGTATCAGGCCCTCATGTCTGGTCGAGCTGGAGTCTGGTGCCTGGGGAGCAGGCTGTGTTCCCATTCACCCGGTCAGGGCCCCTGGGTGCAGTGGACACCGGGTGGGTGGTCAGGGCCCCAGGGTGCAGTGGACACCGGGTAGGCGCACACCCTGGCTTCTCCGGGGAGTGGCTACACCACTCTAATCCCCTCCAGCAGCCCGATTCGTACTTGACCTTTGCCCCCGGGGCGGAGGCGGGATGGTATTTCACGGTGGTTAGGCTAGTCAGGCGGCACAGTGGTTCTGCTTTGGGCTGCTAACCACCTGGTCAGCAGTTCAAAACCATCAGCTGCTTCTCGGAAGACAGGAGAGTTCTATGTACTCAATTTTTGGTTGTCCACATCGTGCCTGAACAGCTTTATATGCTTTACTCTGATGAGCAAAAATGTGTATTAAAAATTAGCCATTGGAGGGCTGAGCCCCGGTGGCGTAGTGGTTGTGTGCGGGACTGCGACCCACTGGGACGGAGGTTCAATTCCAGCAGTGGGGCTGGGCCTCCTGCTCCCACCACCGGAGAGCAGTGATGCCAAAAAAAAAAAAAAAAAAAAAAATTAGCCATTGGGGCTGAGCCCCGGTGGTGTAACTGGTTGTGCAGGACTGCAGCCGCAGACTTGACGGTTTAAATCCAGCGGCGGCTCTCAGGAGCAGCGCTGGGTAGCTCCCACGACCACCAGAGGGCAATGATGCCCCCCCCTCAAAAAAAACAAAAAGAAAACACAAAAAATTAGCCATCACCCTCCCCCAAAAGTGTCTATAGACTAGTGACCAGATTTTAAGCAGGACACCATTGATGGAGGGGGGGTGGGTGTTTCTTGATTAAAAATTTGGTCTATATGGAGCAACAAAAATTTTCATAGAACACAAGAGCAGTATTTTAATATATTTATTTTAATCTTAAAACGCTGCAGGAACTCTGGTCACTTACTATAACCCCCTCAGGCACTTGCCCCCTACATTCTGTGAATCTGTGGCTTTGGTTTTCACACTTAGTTCCTGTGTGAAGCATGGCTCCTGTTTTGTGTGTTTTGAAGTTAGATGTGTGAACTGCCCTTTCCACACCAGGGCCAGCTGGTCTCGTGTTTGTGAAAGGATTCTGCTGGGGTGGAATTTAGAGTGCTCACCTTCACTGTACCACACAGTGTCCCTGCATTTCTCCTAGGAGTGGCTTTCTGGGTATTTTACAATAGCAGCCAGCAAAAGGAGGTCCTGTGAGACCTCTGAAGACGTCAGGGAGCTGCTAACCACAGGTCTGCAGTTTAGAACCTGCCTGTGGCTCCTCAGGGGGAAAAGGAGGCTTCCTACCGCATTTGAGAGCGTCCTCACGGCCTCCTCCAGGGTGCTGGGTCTGGTCGGTCACGAGCTGGGCCACCCGGGAACTGATGTGTGCGGTTCTGTTGCAGGATTGTGGTTGCTGGAGAAGAACTCCAGGAGGCCATTGTCCCCAGCTCGGCCCAGCCCTTTAACTTTCAAGCTGCATACGGCCTGAGTGACCAGTTGGTAGGTTTCCTGCCTCTTACGCTCTCAACTGTGGGGTCCAACACTAGCTGACGGCTGTCCTGTGGCACCCTGTCCCTCTCCTGACTGCTGCCTGTTTCCCCTCAGGCCCAGGCCATCAGTGACCACTATCCTGTTGAGATACAGCTGCTGCGGCTAAACTGATGGGAGGGTGGCCCCCAGGTCTCACTGCTCCCATCCCAACAACCCAGGACATTAGATCGAAAACCACTTTAATGGAGGTAAATAAACTCGGTGGTGGGCTCCACACTGCAGCAGGCTCTCCTCAGTGCTTCTCCAGGGCCTTGGTGAGGAGCTCGTTCAGGCGGCCCACCATTGGCCTGGGGTCGTCCACCAGGCCTGCAGCGATCATGGCGTTCTCATAGATCTGCAAGGGGGAGGTGCTCAGTGCCCGGCCCGCCACGGAGCAGGGCAAAGGTGTTGCGGTGGTTGGGGCGCCCCCCCCTCACCTGGTCCACGAGCAGCAGGGCCAGGTCGGGCTCACTTGAACGCAGCTGATTCAGCTTTTTGATCAGAGCGTGCCTGCAACACCAGAGGTACAGACTGGAAGTGAGGGAGGAATAGCCTATTGCTAACCCGGGAGCTTCAACCACCCCCAAAGGGCCCCTACAGGAAACTGCTCATTTTACTAGTAATTAATCCAGGGCAGAAACAAACCCCAGGACATGCACCAAATGAACACCATGTTCATCAAAGTCAAGGGCAAAATAAAAAAAGCCCCCCAACTCACACTGATGGAAGGGAGGGCAGCTTTCCCCTCTCAAGAATAGGAAACACTTCTCTACACAGAAATCAAGTAGCCAAAATGAAGGGGGCATTGACCACCGTGGTCAACCTTCCTCTAGAAACTGTGGAGTCCAGGCCCGGGTGAGCCTAGTGGACTCGGTGAGTGGTCCTTGTACAGGACACCTCTCTTTCATGCCTTCCAGAGTGGCCCACGATCTCCTTCACTGGCCACAAATCAATACAAAAGTATTTAAAAAGGCCCCAAAGCAAGCATTCTCAATGGACACGGGGGTGGGGACGGTCAATTTCTAGAACCACCTGGTAATACACCAAAAATTCCCACAGCTCTCAAGGGGAAACGAGGAAACAATGAATGTGTGCATCGTGTGTAACTCACCTGGAGTTAAAGTTCCAACTTAATAGCGTTCCCTGCCAGAGGGTTGTTTAGGCCGAGCAACAGCTCAGCTGACCACCCAGGGCGGGTCTGAAGGAGACCTACCCCCACCCTGGAGGAAAAAGATCTACAGCAGTGGTTCCCAACCAACCCTCCATACAGACCCCCAACCATAAAATTAACTGCAATCTTGATAGTTATGCATCGGTGACCCTTACAAAGGGGTCGGGGCCCACAAGTTGAGAACCATCGCGCTAGAGCCTTGGAACCCTGCCCTACATAGGCTCACTGTGCGTCACACTGGATGTGGTGGCTCTAGTCATCCCGAGTGGTTAGGGCTCTTCCATGCTACAGAAGGACAGAGCCCAAGTGGGACAAGACACAGGCAACCTGGGCACACTATCACAGTTCATTTACCGATGGGTCTGTGGTATTGCAGGAGCAGATACGTTTTACCCCAAAGGGGTGGGGTGGGAATTTGTGGTGATGGTTAAAGCCAGAAATGAAAGGCCCAAAGCTTCTGGAACTCAGAGGTAGAGAACATGCCACAATCTCAGGGGATGTTCGGAAAGACTGAATTCTCCAAAAATGTCATCTAACACTTTTCAAAACTCGCAATTCCTAAGTCAGCCAGTGCTTACCTGCTGGGCACCACTCTGACCCAGGCTTCCCAGCAACCATCCACCTACCTGTCGGTTGGAAGTGTCGAACATGGCCGCCAGCGAGCACTCACCTGGGGTTGATCTCCAGGGTGGGCTGCAGGAGCTGAGCACGCTCCTCGTGGGTCTTCGCCAGCTGCTGCATGCGCAGGAAGTGCCGGGCAGCCCCCATCTCCAGCACAGTGACCATGGCCGGGTGGGTGTCCAGACGCAGGGTCACCTGCAACGAGGACTGGAGTGAGGGCGCGACACTGGCCCTGACAGCATAGGTCTCCCATGCGAGAGGCCTGGGGCTAACACCCATGCCTCCTCAGGAAGAGCCCTCAGTTGGGAACAGGCCCATGTTTGAACCAGTCACTTCAGAGAAGGAAAGCTGCCGCCCAGAGGGTGCCAGAGGGCCCGCCCTAAAGGCACACACAGGTGGCTCTGCAGTGAGGCCAACCTGGCCTCCCTCTTCCCAGAGGCACCAGGCTCTAACTGGTCAGGAACCCCGAGGGCCTGGCTGGCCTGTGGGAACCCAGGTCAGCACCTGCCCTCACCTACACAGCACTGGGCACTGCTTGAGGGTCAGGCAAGCTGGTAGGGGCTAAACAAAGGGCCCCGTCTGAATGCTTGTTTCCTGACACTCCGACAAGTCGGCCTGCCTGCTGCCTCACACCTGCTTCTCTCCCGGCCCCTCGGGACACAGCAACTCTGCCCCCAGGCAGGCCTGGGTCTGTGTGCCTCTGAGCATTCCAGGAAGACCCTCCTGGGTGGCCAAGCGACAGCATCTCCCATCCAATCCATGCCCTCACCTTCACGTTGGTGACACGAGAGCCCAGCGCGTTTCTCACCCAGGCCATCAGCTCCTCCGTCTCCTTCTCGGGCAGGCGCTCGTCCGCTGCAGAGAAGTGAGTCAGCCCAGGGCAGTCCCTCCCACCCCCAGTGACCAGGGCCTGACCCTCACACGTGTGGCCTGCACCCCAGGGAGGTGTAAGCGCGACCCTCAGGAAACTGGCCGCGGTCACGGGGCAGGCAGGAGGGCCACACTGACCTGAGGCCCCGTCCTCGAACTTCTCCTCCTTATAGTGATCCACCACAATGTCGGTCTCCACCGAGACCAGCTTCTTCTTCTCAAACTCCCGCAGGTGGAGCAGGGTGAGTTCATCAAACTGCTCGTAGCAGAAGAGCACCTGGGGGGCGTCGGCAGGGCAGGGGCGTGGCTGCAGCGCTCACAGACCTGCGCACGCACCTTGTCCCGTCCCAGAGACATGGAGATCAGATGTGGCACCCAGCACCTGGGATTGCGCCCCCTTTACAAACCTCCATGTTTTTCTGCTTCATGGCCTCGTAATAGGGCGAATGCTCTGCTAGGTGCCGATTGGGCGCGCACAGGTAGTAGATATTGCGGGTGCCGGCCTGCATGCGGCCACCGTAGTCCACCAGGCTGGTCATCTGCCCAGCAGGCAGGGCCGAGGACTCGTAGCGCAGCAGCTTTGCAATGTCCTCCTGCAGACAGACAGCAGGTGCCTGCTCCTTGCCATGGCTGTGGGTGGCCAGGACCACACCTGCACCACGGGCCCAAGGACCCGACCCTTTCCAAACACTTGCTGCTCCCACACCAGATGCCACCCCCACCCTCCCTTTATCCTCCTCTGACCAAGACTCAGCTCTTGGTCCAGCCTGCTGGTGTCATCACCAAGTAGAGAAATGCCAGCTCTCAGCCTCTAATCAGGGCTGAGCAACCCCGGGGGTCCTTGCAGAGCCTGGGTGTCACTTCACCCCCAGGCCACTGAATCTGTACTTGTGGTCAGTGCCCTGTGGAAATTAGAAAGGATGGGGATGGATTTTGAATCCAAACTCAAAATTGATGTGGGAATAAAACTTCCCGACAGTCCGTCAATCCCTTTACTGGGTATATACCACCTTAAAGTAAGAGCCATAACACAAAACAGACATGGGCACGCCCGTTATCAGAAGCAGCATGGGCTAATGGAACAAACACTGTGCACTGCTAAAAAATGTGAAGGAAACAACCAAGCATCTCCTGACATACCTTTCGACGGAGTGAAGTGAGCCAATCACAAGAGAAACTACAAGACCACTACTAGGAAGACGAAAGCCAAGACAAAGACTGGTGCACCAAAAGTTACAGACGTTGTACACTCCCAAGGGGGGGGGGGGGGGGGGGGGGCGAGGACGAGACTTTGGTGTAAAGGAGGACAGAGGTCCAGAGACAAGAGGTAAGAAATAAAAGGTGTGTGTGAAATAGTGTTTAATGGAACACCTCTCCCTAATTCACAATTTAAAAAACCAAAATTGAGCTGAGCCCCGGTGGCGTAAGTGGTTGAGTGCGAGAATGCGGCCCACTGGCTTGGCGGTTCAAATCCAGCAGCAGCTCTCCTGGAGCAAGGCTGGGTAGCGCCCATGACCACCAGAGGGCAGTGATGCCAAAAAAAAAAGAAAACCAACATTGAACATAATTAACTACTGGCTGACCCCCAAGCATAGGGTGACAGGGTTTCTGCATGGGCTCCTCCCTCGGCAGAGAGCTGGTAGGGACACTGTGCATGCACCCTTCCCGCTCCAGGGCCTGGGAGCAGAGTGTAGAGGGTCGCCAGGCAATGTACGTCAGGCTCAGTGCTGCAGGTGGTAGGACATGAGGAAGCCAGGTGCCCCCTGGTCAAGCTTGGGAGCAGCACCCCGGACTGATAGCACATCCCTGGGCAGTCCCCCTCCAGACTGGGGGGACATGTCTGGGGACCAGCCCTACCTTAACCTCCTGGTCAGCACTGGTCACAATGCCCTCCCTCATGAATAAGCCGTAGTCTTCGAAAAATTTGGCATACTTCTCGGGGTCCTTTTTGCTCTGCTCTAGGAAGAATTTTATCAGCCTCTGCTGCAGCACGTCGCGAAGTTTCCTACAAAATCAACAGGCATGCGTGGTGGTGACAGGCACATGGGAAAGCAAGCTGCTTTTGCCAAGCTGAAAACGACTTCAAATCCAAAGGACCCGGGGCAAACGCAATGTAGGAGGGGCCAGCAGCATCAAGTGTACCCCCTCGGCACCCCACCTGTGGGGGACAGGCAGGAACGCCAATGACACCTGCTCCTGGAGGTCATCAGTCAAGGTACACCCAGTGACCGGAGCTCAAAGTGACCACGAGACCATAGAGGTTCTCGGAGCAGCCCTCGCCAGCAGCCACCGCACGAACAGAGAAGCTGGGCTCCGCAGGAAGGAAGGGGATCGGAGGACCCATTGGGTCATGACCCCGTGTTCTGGTGGCCTGGTGAGCCAAAGTGCCCGTGCTGATCCTCGGCCACCGTGCTGCAGGGTCACTGCCCCAGCCCTGCGCGTGCCTGCTGGCGGCGACACACGCATGCTCCCTTCGGGGAGGACCCCATGGGCCAGATGCTCCTGGCAGCACAACAGAACACCTCAGTCTATCTGCGGGCGGGCTTGCGGGCATCTCTCCCCTCAGAAGAACTTTAAAAAGCGACACCGCTGTGTATTTCCTTTATAATCGAGTAGGGGGCAGGGGTGCTCCAAGTCCATCACACTGCTGTCCCAGTTCTCCATGGCCGGCCAGTCAGGCCTTCAGTCTGGGTAGGGTGTTTGAGAGAGCCCAAGGACAGGAGACGGGGAGGAGACTGAACAGGGGACGGGACTGCTATGGGGCTGGGCTGGACCTTCTAGCCAGAGATGTGGGGCATCCAACTCGGGGAGAAGGAAGCCAGAGTCTCCTTACAGACGGCACAATCCCAGGGCCTTCACAAGAAAGTCCCTAGCGTGAAGAGACAGGGAGCAAGAGCAACCCCCCGTCGGTTGTGGTTCTACTCATCAGCATGAGCAACCCGGGAAGGCAAGGAGCAAGGGGCGTGTCGATAATCACCTCAAGCGCAAGGCGCAGGCGCACCCTCAGCACTGCGGGGAGAGAGGCAAGGCGGTCAGTAAGTGACTGCCCCCCTGTTAAGGTGAACGGGGGTGTGTGTGGGGGGGGTGTTTCACAGTGAAGGTGAAGCTCAAATCTACCAGCCACTCACTCCATGGAGGAAAGAGGAGGCTTCCTTCCTATTTGCGGGAAGGGGTGGTTTTTCCCAGGCCTCTAGGCCACTCTGAATGGCAGTCGGTACCTGCCCGTCCGTCAGTTTGTCCTCCTGTGTTGATGTGTGTGTGCTGTATTCTAAATATTATCAGGGTCCCTAAGGAAGACCGGTTTCTG
>PVJH01026638.1:0-29815 GCA_004026705.1 Nesogale talazaci
CCTTAGAAACCCACTGTCAGTCACAGTGCAAGCTGGAACCATCTCAGTGCCTAAAAGAAAGGAGCAGAGTTAGCACCTGTTCTAGGAGTAAAAGAGACCTCAAATTCAATTACAATTTTTGGAAGCACATTGATGGAGTATTACATAGGGTAAAGTCAAAGAATAATCATCAGGATGAGGAGAAACGTCAGCACACATAGCTTTAATGATCTCCAAGGATGTACAGAAACTTGGCCACTTAAATTAGGATATGGAGAGCCCAGAAAACTGCCCTAACATCGTGATCCACATTTTTAGGTGGCACCTTCCTGGTACTAGGAATCCACTTTTTGTTTCCCTTAATAAATGATCAGTCAGAAGATGACTTCAAGGCTATGTGGCTTGTACAAAGTTACAGATGGAAAAGTCTGAGGAGTTATGAAAAGTCACTTGTGAAAAAACTGTCCTTTCTTTTCATTAAACTAAAACAGAATCTCCTGAAGATCGTGGAAAAGAAGACATGGTGCATCTTCCTCTTCCTTTCAGGTCCACAGGTAGAGAAGACAGGAGAGCCTTTCCTCCCAAACCTTTACTCCAGAGAAGGCTTAGTGGAGCTTCCTCCCCAGCAGGAGCTAAACTCCCCAGCAGGAGCTAAACTAGTCTCAGTGCAGAGGAGGAAGTGAGAGGCCAAGGAGTAATGAAGAAAATGGTGGACTTCAACTGTTTTGGTGCCCCCAACCCTCTAGAAATATGGAAAGGACATCAGAGGGGGGCAAATGGTCTCAATAGGACCAAACATGTTAGCCCAGCCCCCCATACAAGGTAATTTCACACATTGCTGCAGGGCGCTAATGACTTTGTGAGTGCCTGACCCAGAGAATAGCCCCCTTCTTCCCAAAGCATTTAACTCCTGTCAGTAAGCCATGGGTGGCTATGCAAAGCTATTGAGCTTCTTGAATAATTCCAAGCAAGGTAAAGTGCCCTGCCTGGCGAACCTTTTGTGAGGTATTGTGATACAGCTTGTTTTTCTTCCAGCAGTTCTCCTTCCAGTAAATAGCTACCAGTTTAGAAGGATTGTCTACCAAACACGAGGAGGCCACCGGATGGCCAGCTGTATGGGGAGTGACCATAACATTCCCTGGCCTTTATGCGCCCAGCTCCCTGCTGCGCTCTGGCCCCTCCTTGCCAACCAACAACACACTTGTCACAGCATGTGTCCTTGCACACCAAAGGAGTTAAAGACACCGCAAGCTAGAAGCTCCAAGTGTGAGCACTATACAAAGCAATAAAGCCTCCTGTAACAGGCTGTAACAGCCTGTAACAGGCTGGGAATCTTAACAACTCCGCTCATCTTAGCTATAGAGTGATGGTACCATACACCCGGACTAAACGGGAATAACTCAGGACACTGTGTGGAAACACCATTAAGGAATGAAGAAAGATGTGTTTAGTGCTACAGAAACACCTTTTCTAAGAACTTTAGAAGTGCTTTCTGATTTACCATAACCTCAACTAGTGGCTACTCATGCCCCTTTGTCGTCTCCCTCTCCCTATGAACAATAACACTCTCACACCATGATGCATGGGTTTAAAATCATTTCACAAGTGGTGCTATGTGAGCCCTCACTTCGGCAGCACATATACTAGAAAAAAGTGGTGCTATTTAATTCGGGGGGAGGGGGGGCGGGTCCTGACATCCTTATTTGTATTTACTTAAAACAATTTCCCATTAAAAAGTAAATGAAAACAAAAACCAAAATTAGCCCAGGTTTTGCTCAAATAGATGAGCTGACAGACCCTCTTGCAGCCTTCTCATTAGGTTCACCAGCTCCGCACATGTCTGGGAAAACCACTCCTGTGCTGGTGCTGCCAGAAAGAAAGCCCTCAGCTCCTCTCACTGCTCTGGAATTAACTCCCCACATGTAAGTACTGGAAGGAAGTGAGAAGATAATTTGCTTCAAATGCAGTTACCTCCCCAAAGAACTACAAATCCTTGTGTTATACAATCTGAGACCTATCTGGGGTCTGAATAATACCCCAAAGCGGTTCTCATTGAGAGCGTCTATATTTGCAAAGAGCCCAAACGTGTAGACATCAGACCAACTGAGCAGTGCCAAGGAGGATGTTGAGTAGAAGGAAGGACTGTGACCCTGAGACTAAAAACACACTGCTAGAGCTGAAAAGCGGAGAGATTTAAAGGCACATGGTCTTGCCTGTCCAATCTTTATGACTTATCCACCAGAGGCTTGTCTGTTTATATGTACAGTTTACTCGTCTTTCCATTTATACTCGGTTTATGCACAGGGCGCTTAACGCCTATGGATTTATAAGATTGGCAGATCTTCCTTGGTGTGTCTGTTTTTGTTTTTCAACCTAAATACTTCTAAAGGCTTTCCCATTTAAGTGTCACACTAACATCAGTGTTTAAATGGAAACATCTTTGTAGCCATTGCCCTTCTCTGATTAAAGCACTTCGTGTTTTAAAAATTGGACTTGGGAAAGATGGTACATAAAATAGTAGGGCGAGGGGAGAAGCATTCAAATATACAACCAGATACCTCACTCAAAAACAGCTCAGCAGGCTTTGCAAGGTCCCAAGACAGCCGCGGTCATTTAAATTGCAGATAAGAAAATCACTCTGTGGAGTATTAGAGAGGAAAGTTTTACCTTCAAGGTAAAGCGATGATCTCTCAAACTCAGAAATGAAACGAATAGATCCCACCTGATGCTCAACTCTCCGGAGGGAATGCAAGAGCAACATTTTTCTATCTTAGACCCAGGGCAGCAGCATTTTAGCTGTGAGAATGTTTTTAAAACTATATAAATAAATATGAGCAGGAATGAATAGATTACCTTAGTTCAGACATGACAGTTCAGCACCACAAACATTGCAGGAAGCAAAACAAGACAAAACCCCCAAACTAGGGTGAGTTGAAATGATTTTGATTATTGACACCAAGAATTTCATTGGCCATTTTAACCCTATCACTAGTTATTAGAAAAGGTTCCCTGGTGAGGCTGATGGTGTGATGGCGAGGCACCTGGCTCCTACAGGAGAGATCAGTGGTTTAAACACACAAGGTGCTCCATCGTAGAAAGATATAGCAATCTACTCTCGTACCTTCTATTCTGCCAGCGTTGACTGAACAGAATCTCCTCAACGGCTGTGGGTTTGGATGTTGGCTTTCAGGTGATTAGGAGCCCCAGGTTAGTACAAATTGTTAAATGCTTCTCTAGTCAAGAGGGTTCACTAACCACCCAGAGGCTCCTAGGGAGAGAGGCCTGGTGACCTGCTTTTCAGTGATCTCATCCTTGAAACCCCTATACAGCAGTTAGTTCTACTTCGTAAACATGCAGTCATCGTGAGCTGAAATGGACTCATGGGTAACTAACAACAAAGCTAGTTACTCAGACTGCAACTACTTCAGAATTATTTTAGCAGAAAAGGCTCTGCTTTGAGTTGTTCTTCATAAAACAACTGCATTTTGCATTTGTAGTAAAATTTGGTGATTGCATCACAATGGGACTCAAATATTTTCTTGTCTGACTGATTGATCTTATTTTTACACTTGCAACATATTTTCTAATGTTGGGAAGTTCTTTATGGAAACTCATGAATATGCCTTCATATGTAGAACTCACCCTGTATGCTAACATTATCTAACTAGGCTGTCTATGAATGAATACTGCACATTCACTTAAAAATCCCTAAGGAGCAATGAGTCTAGTCTACACAGAACAGCAAAGGTATCCCTGTAGTCTGGCCATCAACCTTTTATTGCTTCAGTCTCTTGGGGTGTTCAGGAAACCACTGTGTGAGAATTCATTCCTGGACAACAGAGCATACATTGTTCCATGGCTTCCAGCACTGGCTTTGGGTGTTGCTACGGAATATTCACCCTGTGTCTACAGCTGCTTTTTCTCCTGACAATCATTTCCACATGGCCCGTTTCAGAACTCACAGGAAAGTACTTTTAGTGCAATGTGGCCACACACATTGAAGAGGACCTTCTCCCACGCTAAAATGGCATTAAAAAATGTTTTATGGTATTTACTTAAAAGATAGATTTTCACAAAGGTTTCAGCCTAGGCAAAATCCGATGTTGTTTTTCTTGAAATAATGGTATCTTAGAGCAAAGGAGCTTTACAGCATGTTTCAGAGAAGTCAGTGATAGGAGAATCAAGCCCTTCAGGAACAGAAGGACAGGTCTCTGGAGTGCTTTTCAGCAAAGCCATTGTACCGGTGAATAGAATTTAGCCCCTCTGTGCCTGTAAACAGAATTTAGCTTGAAGCGGTGGAAGAGATCCACCACCATAGGATCTGTTTTTTTTTTTTTGTTTGTTTGTTTTTTAGGGCCTCACTGCCCGGGTGGTGGGAGTAGGAGGCCCAGCCTTTGCCCCTGTGGAGCTGGAATTGAACCTCCGTCCCAGTGGGCTGCAGTCCCGCGCACAACCACTACGCCACCGGGGCTCAGCCAGGATCTGTTTTATTGATCTTTTTTTGGCTATTGATTTTCTCAGGCATAATTAAAACTATCCCTGGATAGTTAAACATGGTACTCAGCAGATGCTAAAAATAAAAAAAACGTTCACCACGACTGACTACTTAAAATGGTAAGTACATTGAACATCATTCCAGGGCTTTTTCTAAAGCAAATGTAACACACTCTCCTCTCCTCTTTGCTTTTCAAGGCAGTCTGATTTATGATGAAATAAATAAAACCCTAACTTCTAGTGGTGAGCCTACATGTGTGAGAGTAGATCTCTGCTCTACAAGATCTTCAATCATATCATTGAAGTTGATCACCTTTCTTTAGAGGTAATCTACTATTTCCATCACTTGGGGGCTTCAGTATGAAATGAACAAGAAAGCAAGAACCCAAACTTTCTACCACTGAGAGGATTCTGACTCCCAACAGTCCAAACCCCCTGTGCTTCTGACCTTGAGGTCAGCAGTCCAACACTTAGCTGACAGCAATATCAGGGCACCAAATATGAACCAAGGAAGAACAAGTTAAGGCTTAGCAGGCTGAGCCCTAGTGGCCTAGTGATTGTGTGCGGGACTGCGGCCCACAGGGTTGACAGTTCAAATCCAGCAGCAGCTCTCCAAGAGCGAGACTGGGCTTCCTACTCCCACCAGGGCAGGGATGCCACAAAAAAACAACAACAATGGGCTGAGCCCCGTTGGCGTAAGTGGTTGAGTGCAGGACTGTGGCCCGCGGGCTTGGGGGTTCAAATCCAGCAGCGGCTCTCAGAAGCAGCATTGGGTAGTGCCCACGACCACCAGAGGCAGTGATGCCCCCCAAACAACAACAACAACCCCCCCCAGAAAAGTTAAGGCTTAACAAATAGAAGGGTGACTACCATGAAATTCCAGACATGTCTCATTTCTTTTCCTCTGTCTTTTTCGTGGGCTTCTAGTGGAATGCTAGTGGAATTTTCTCAGTGAAATCTAAATGAGAAGATATAAGATATTGGTTTACATAGACTTCAGGCTATTTTAAGCAAACATTATTTGTAGAGATGCATGTGGACATAAAAAGACATTGATGTGAATTCTTACAAATAGATCTTTGATGCTTTGTCATAGCATTTAGAATGGAAGTCTTGAAAGTGTAATTTTTCTGATTATATTTAAACTTACATTAAATCTGCCAAAGTGCTCCTCAGTTGTTTTCAATCTAGTGTCCTAAGCAGGAACTACCTATTAATAGAAAATTTTGCATTCTTATTGCTACTAAAATCAAAGGAAAGTCTTATTTTTTTAATCAATTTATTGGAGACTCATACAACTCTTAGCACAATCCATACATACATCTTTTGTGTGCAAAACAAATTTGTGCCTTTGATGCTGTGTTATACAGGGCTCTCTAGAGAAACAAAACCAGGACACTAATAATTCTCTATGTAATTATATAGATAGAAGGATATCTAACATAAGAAATAAGCAGTTAACTAAGCTATAAAGCAGTTCAAATGACTTGGCGCAACTCACTTGCATGAGGGAGCTAGAAAACTGGCTGTCCTTGGAGTCTTGAGGGCCGCCAAGTAGTCCTCTGTAGAGCAATTCAGACTATCGGGCCACAAGCAGCAAACGCAAAGCAGATCACCAAGAGTCAGCCAGATGACAGAGTCCAACAGTCCCCAACTCAAGAGATGTCTATTTCAGGAGCGTGGCGAAGCAGGGCTTGAAGAAACTTTAACTCACAGCGACGTAGTCCACAATTAGGTGCCCCACAGGTAGTGTAGTTGGAGATTGAGGCTCAGGAAAAAGAAGGCAGCTGGCTGGACAGAAGACCCAAGAGCAAGAGAGCAGGGGTGGGACTTGCCGGGCCATTTATATCTCTGCCCTTTAATTAATGTTAGTTTGTTTTTTGTCCATGTTGTCACAACAAACCTACCTTTCTTCTTTGGCCATGTTGGCACAAGCCTACCTATCACAGATGCCATCATCATTCTGAAAACATTTTCCTTCTCCTTATGCTCTTGGTATCAGCTCCCCCTTTGTCCCCTCCCTTCTCCACTCCCCCCCTCAATGAACCCTTGGAAATTTATAAATTATTATTATTTTGTCCTATTGAATGCTGTCTTATATCTCCCTTCGTCAACGTCCCTGCTGTCTGTACACCAGGGAGGAGGTGATAGGTAGATGCTTATAATCGGTTCCCCCTTTCTACTCCACCTTCCTTCCATCTTCCAGGTATCGCCACTCTCATCACTGGTCCTAACTGGATTACCTGTCCTGGATCCCCCACGATTCCGGTTCCTCTCATCTGTATCCATGTACATACTCTTGTCTAACCAGATTTGTAAGGTAGAATTCAGACCATGATATTGGGAGGGAGGAAGCATTTTTAGACTAGAGGAAAGCTACATATTTCATCATTGCTACACTGTGCCCTGACTTGCTCATCTCCTCCCCATAATCCTTCTGTAAGGGGATGTTATTTCTCCAACAGATGGACCTTGGGTCCCCAATCTGCACTCCCCTTCATTTATAAAAATACAATTTTTAGTTCTTTGGTGATGGATACCTGATCCCTTTGACACCTCGTGGTCACACAGACTGATGTGTTTCTTTCATGTAGGCTTTATTGCTTCTGAACTAGAAAGCCACTTGTTTACTTTCAAGCTTTTAAGACCCAGATGCTATATCTTTGAGAGCCAGGCACCATCAGCTTTCTTCACTACAAATGCTTATACATGCCTTTGTCTTCAAAAATTATAAAAGGAAGGTGGGCATGCAATGATTATGATTTTTTTTTCTTTGATGCCAGATAACTGCTTCCATTGATACCTTGTGGTGGTCACACAGGCTTGTATGCTTCTTCTATGTGGACTTTGTTGCTTCCGAGCTATATGGCTGCTTGTTTACTTCAAGCCTTTAAGATCCCAGATGCTATATCTTTGATAACCAGGCACCATCAGCTTTCTTCACCCCTTTACTTGTGCACACATTTTTCTTCAGTGATTGTGTCAGGATGGTGAGCATCAAGGAATGCCAATTTAATAGAACAAAGTATTCTTGTATTGAGGAAGTACTTGAGTGAAAGTCCAATGTCCATCTGCTGCCTTGATACTAATCCTATGAGTAGATGCATGTAGATAGATTTCCCCATCATATATATGTATGTATGTATATTCATATATATTCAGATATATATTCATGCCTGTATTTAGACCTCTGTAAATGTTCTTTGCCTCCCAGATTGGAAAGCCTTATTCCTTAGCATTAATAAGTTGCTTTTTTTTTTTTGGGGGGGGGGCATCACTGCCCTCAGGTGGTGGGAGTAGGAGGCCCAGCCTTTGCTCCATGGAGCTGGAATCAAACCTCCATCCCAGTGGGCCGCAGGCCCGCGCACAACCACTACGCCACCGGGGCTCAGCCAATAGGTTGCTTTTAAGAATTCACTTCACAGTCATGTTGTTATTGGACTTCTACAGAAAGAAAGCTTAGTGGCAAAATGATGAAGTGGTTGCCACTGGTGTGCCCTCCTACAGTGGTTGGTGTGTGGCTCTGATGCTGGATTCTGTGTCACTGGCATTTAGAGTCACCCAAAGAGAACAGGTTTCAGAAAAGCTTCCAGAGTAAGAACAGACACTGGAGAAGGACTCGGACCCCCACTTTAGTTCAACCATTACGCAGGACTTTGAAACACTGTCAGATTCTTAAGGCCTAAGGAAAGTAGAGCACTGTGAGAGGTGGTGCTGGGGGAATTGACTTCTTGAGTGTGAGGGTACTTGAAATGTGACTGAGGCAGAGTTGCTTTCTCAGAGTAGAGGTGACCATGGTGACATGAGTGGTGTACAGCCTTCCAGATCTTCATTTGTTGGTAGGGCAGGACTCATGACAAGAAGAAACAGCGGTGAGCATCAATTAATAATTAGAACTTGGAATATGTGATGTTTGAATGTAAGAAAATTGGAAGTCATCCAAATGAAGTGGCATGGGTAGATATCAGTATCCTAGGCAATAGTGAACTGAGATAGACTGGTATTGGCCATTTTGAGTCAGAACAAGCATATGATTTCCTTTGCAGGGAATGATGACACAATCAAGGTGAATAAGAATGCATTCATTGCTACAAAGGACAATGCAAAATCAATTTGAAGTATGATGCTATTTTTGGCAGGAATATATATATATATATTACATATATACCATTGAAGTCTAATCAATATAACCATTTTTCAGACCTATGCACCAACCATGAAAGCTAGTGATTAAAGAATTCTACTAATGATTTTAGTCAGAAATTGATCAAATGTACAATTAAGATACATTGGTAATTATTAGTGATTGGAATGCAAAATTTGGAAACAAACAGGAAGGGACAGTAATAGGAAAATATGGTCTTGGTGAGGAAAACCAAGCTGGAGATCACATCATAGAATTCGGCAAGACCAACCACTTAGCAAGTACCATTTCCAACAACACACAGACTTGTGCAGATGGAATATACAGAAATCAAATTAACTACCTCTGGGGAAGGAGATGATGGAAATGCTCAACATCAACAGCTAAACCCAGACCAGGGGCCAACTGCGGAACCGACCATCAATTGCTCATGTGTAAGTTTAGGTTAAAGCTGAAGACTTTTAAAAACAAGTCCACAATAGCCAAAATATGACCTTGAATCTAGCCAAAATATGGCCTTCCATTTATCCCACAGGAATTCGGAGAACACTTGAAGAAGGATTTGATGCATGGAACACTTAATGACGGAAAACTTCATAAACTGTGGGGGACACTGACATCATTATTCCTGAAGAGAGTAAGTGGTAAAAAAGGGGATATCAGACAAGACTCAAACTTGTTCGGAATCATACATTAGTTAATGCTAAAGGAAGAAATGAATGCAACTACCGTTTTTATAAGACACACAGGCAGAATATTACTTATAGACAAAGATGACAAGACTTAGCCTTCTAGCTTGAGCATTTTGTGAGGTGAGGCAGGACCCCGGAGCAGATTATTATGTTAATTACATCGAAGGGACAGCAACAAGTTGAAAGCTCTCAATGAGAAGGCTTGTGACAGTGGCTGCAGCAACAGGTGCAAGCATAGAAACAGTGGCAAGGAAGGCACAGGACTGGGCAGCGTTTTATTATGTTGTGTGTAAGGTTGTTATGGATTAGACCCAACTTGATAACAAGCAACAATAACAACAATTGATAACCAAGAAGTCCGTGGTTAAATCCACCAAGAGCAACGCAGGATAAAAATGTCGCAGAGACTCTATTAGTTAGAAGCAACTTAACAGTAAGTGGCTTTTTGCTTTGAGTCCTCTAGCCAAGCTTGTGGTGTGCATTAAGCAGGACAGGGAGAAAGTAAAACCCAGAGTTGCTGTTCTAGAGGGTCTCTGAGCAGACACAATGACAGACAGATGACACTACTGAAGATACGGGGATCATGAAACAAATACACTGTCCTATGGCTTTAAGTCAAAGTAGACTGTACCACACACATTTCAATAAATTTTATAATTTTACACTGGATCTTCTATGCTTTGGACTTTGGCTTTTAGCCATATGGAAAACTTCTGATTTGTGTCATAAGCATAAGTAAGAGAAGAGATCTAAAGGTAAGAAAAGGAGAGAAAAAGCAGCTAGTCAAAATTATAGACGTGCAAAAGTTCAGCAAGCCTTCTGAGAGTCTCCTTTTGAAGAAGTGGGAAGTTTTAAATCATGATTCCTCTCTTTAAGGAACCCTGGTGGCCCTTTCAGGTAAGCATTAGAGCAATAGCAACAAGGTCAGCAGTTCAACCCCCTGGGCTGGTCCAGTCCTTGAATAAACAACTTTGGAAGACCTATAAAGAGTCAAAATGAGGCATAATTTACTCAATGGAAAGATGGTGGGTTGATTTTATCTCTGCTATTGTTTTGGTGGAGCCAAGGAATT
Source organism: Nesogale talazaci (assembly GCA_004026705.1). NCBI lineage: Eukaryota > Metazoa > Chordata > Mammalia > Afrosoricida > Tenrecidae > Nesogale > Nesogale talazaci. The sequence goes on from PVJH01026638.1 coordinate 10,382, forward strand.
TTCTGTTTATGGATGTATTTATATAAGTTGGTTTGCCTATATCAGCCTGCTAACTAAAACTGGAATCGTTTTTAGAACAAACCTTTTGTTCCCTTTATTTTGCTTGATAAATTATTTTTCTGTGTCATCTGAGCAAGTGAATAAGGAAAACATGACTTTTAAATCATTGGTTTAAGTGCGTTGGATTGCAAGTTTGCGGCGGCTAATTGCAAGGTTAGAGGTTAAAAACCACCAGCCATTCTGTGGGAGAAAGATGAGGCATTCTCCCTTAGAGACTTAAGTCTCAGACATTTACAGGAGCAGGTCTGCCTTGCCCTGTAGGCTTGCTATAGGTGGAATTAGCTCCAGAGTGGTGAGAAGTCAAGGATCTTCATTCTACTTTGATCTATATTGAGCACTTGTGAAAGCAGGAGTCAAGAAATCAAGTAATGTATTGCATCTAGCAAATCTGCTGCACAAGATTTATTAAAGTGTTAAATAGGAAGAAAAGTCCCTTTGAGGACTACTGTGACCCAGGTCCTGGTATTTTTCACTGTCTTATATATGCGGTGAAACCTGGGTAATGAAGAAGGAAGCCCTAGAAAAGAATTGATGCCTTTTAATCATGGTCTTTCAATGGTGGTCAGACTTTGTCTCATATACTTTGAACATGTGATCAGGAGAGACCAGTCCTCAGGAAAGGATCCCATGCTTCACAAAGTAAAGGGTATAGAAAAAGAGGAAGACCTTCCACCAGGTGGATTGACATGGTGGTCATAACAATGGGTTCAAGCAAAGCAATTGCAAGGATAGTGCAGGATCCAGCTGTGCTTCCTTCTGTTTAACTCAACACAACACATCAAAGCATTAAATAAAACAGCTCTGTAATGGGTCAGCTTTGAAGGGTACGTCATTAACCCATAGTTACTTATCTCTCAGTTCCTGATATACTTGTATTTCTGTTTGAGGGAAATAAAAGTGAAACAGGGACTTGCCTGGGTTTTTCATCTTCTTAATTTATGTCCCTTTGGAGAGAATTGCCAAGCCATAATGTCATATATTATTTAAACTGACACATAAAATTACATTAAGCGGACTTAGCCCTGGTGGCGTAGTGGTTGAGTGCGGAACTGCGACCCACAGGGTTGGCAGTTCAAATTCAGCAACAACTCTCCAGGAGCAAGGCTCCTACTCCTACTCCTACTCCCACCAGGGCAGGGATGACCACAAAAAAAAAAAGTGAAAAAAAATTAAGTTACTACGATGATCTATAATGAGACATTGAATCCCACTCCTCTCCCCCATAAAAAAAAAAATCAGTTGCTAACTCACATTTTCTGTTTATGTATTAATTAATATAATATACATATGCAAAATATATGACAGTGATTCCCAGGTGTGTCAATACCCTAAGCACTCTGAATCAGGAGGCAGAGGCTTGGGAGGATACATTAAGGAATACTCAGGTTCTTGCTGCTGCAGCCAACTCACAAGCCTATCAGACAGTATTAAAGGGGTGAGCACAGGATTAAAGGGGTGAGCTCATGGCAAGACAAATAAAGGAGGGCCAGACTACTTGAGGTGGGTGGGGTGTGCTGGCTCGGCTGCTTTCCAATCTGTTAGGAAAAAGAAGTCACTTATCCTCCCCGATTAGTGCTTTAGACTATAAAAGATACCTTCCAACACTGATGCCTGCTTAATACTCGTCAACATCTTTGAAGTTACAAAAAGCTATTTTGGGTCGGTGATATATATATGTGTGTATATATATATGTATATATATGTGTATATACACATATCCCTGTGTTTTATGGAAAATACCTGCTCTGGTATAGTTGCAAAACAGTTATTCATGTAAATCCCCAAGAAACAAGAGGACATTACAATCTAAAATATTTATCAGCCACTGTAACACCAGAGCAGAATTAGACCCTATTTGTTCCAAAGTGCTTTGCGAAGTAATGACTCGGGCCTTGGGAGAGCAGTGACTAGGCACGGAGAATGCCAGCAGCTATTAGGCAGGCATTCAGTATCAACACAGCAGCCTTGGAAGGAGACAGCCTTTCTATTCTGACATCATCATTACCAAATTGCTCCCCTGCCAGGAAGAGCACCCACCTCAACTCCAAAATTTGTTTATGATACTGCCTGCCCAAAACTCTTTTGACACAGAAAGACTATCCTGTGTCTAATTTAGCTATTAGATGTGGTTAAATTATGTACCTTACTTTTTATACTTTACATCACCCATCCCCAAACCTCTCAAAGTTTTGGTTTTACCCGATACTTTCAGAGTTTTTTCCCCCTCCTAAGTGGACAGGGTATCAGATGCCAGGAATTCTCAAACTTGAGTAGCATCGAGTGATCTCAGCATTGCATGAGAAAGCAACCCTCCGAATCCTCAGGTCTTTGCATCACAGGTGAGTAATACCAGCTGAGTCATTGATTTTTCCCTCTTCTGCCTTTTCAGTGCTATTTTCCAGAAAGCACCTATTATTGGGAAAACCCAGAGATTATTACAAAACTAAACCACACTCATTGTCGCCAGGCTGATTCTGACTCATAGCAAAACAATAGGACCAGATGGGACTGCCTCCCAGTCTCTGAAGCTGTGCATTTTTACAGAAGCACATTGCCATATCTTTTTTATCTTTTTTTTTTGGGGGGGGGGCGGGGGGGTATCACTGCCCTGGTGGTGGGAGTAGGAGGCCCAGCCTTGTTCCTGGAGAGCTGCTGCTGGATTTGAACCCCCAACCCAGTGGGCTGCAGTCCCGCGCACAACCACTATGCCACCGGGGCTCAGCCCCATTGCAATATCTTTCGTCCATGGAAGCACCACCCTTTTGGTCAGTCTCTTAGAGTCCCTTTTCAGAGTGCATTGCTTACTGTAAAACATTATATTTCGTAATGATGATGAATTATGACCTGATATTAGTCAATAATATTAATACTAATTGTGCTGCCTTACACTTGATTAATATTATTTGCATGTCATAAAGGGAGTTTTACTTTTTCTATTGTTTCTTATATGTAGACCAGGAAATATTGTTCTTTTGTCAACAGTTAAATCACAATAATATCTAGAAATTTTGAAACACGTTAGAAGGACTAGCTGATCCCTCCTTGTGTTTTGATCCAGAATTCGACTTGAATTAATTGAGAAAGGTAACACCAAATCAGCGAATTATTAAGTATTGTTCCCATCTGATAGCCTTTGTTTTCCTAATGGGTCTGGGTAAGTAAAGATTGTGATGGGGGGGGGGGGGTTGGGGGAATTGGTAGAATTATGAGATTCAGCTGTGAGTGATTATTAATGAGGTAATTGTAATCACCATTTTGCTGGCAAGTCACATCAGAAGCAGGAAAGGGGACTCTATCAAGAGAGAAAGGCACATCTTTTGGATGTTGAGATCCTCACATATGGAACCTCCTTGATCCAAGAGACAGCTCTGACACTGGAAAAGCTGCAGAGGAGCAGTAGCAGCACCGGGATCCCAGAGCATAAGGCGGAGACCTGAAATTTCCAACCCAGAGAGCAAGTAAAGCCGAGCACTTTGAGGCTGGCTTAGAGAGTGGGGTCTCTCCAGGCACCTATTTGGGAAAGCCGGGTTCCCTGACACATGGAGCTGAAACTGAATGCCTTTAAAGGTGAGCCTTGAAGCAAAATAGCAAGCCCTTTGAACATTTATTGGAAGCCCTGAAAGAGTGACAGTACTTTGTAATGGTACTTGAATAGGGCAGAAGCCAGATCAATTGACCGAGGGCCAGAGAGAAGCCTGCTGTGGGCACACCAGAAAAGAAACTTCCTAATTGAATCACTGTAGCCTGAGCTTTTCTCACTTAATTTATGACCTGGGAACATTGCTAATGAACCTCACAACCATGGAAATCGTGGGATTTCTGTATGGTCATTGCAATGAATTATCAAACCAAATTACAGTAGTCCTGTGCCACAGGAGAGACAATTGCCGTCAGAATATAGTGACAGCATATTTGAACTCTATCTTGTGGCAGTCAGCCTTGGAAGACAAAGGAAGTCAGATGTAGCACGTACAGCATTGTCTTCATTGGATAAACACCCCATAACTCAAGCATGTATATTCGAATAGGCAGCAAATGAACTCAAATGCTTCTTGTCTTAACCTGGGAAACTTCTATCTATTGATATTGATACAAGTTTCAGTGTTGGCGAACCCCCAGCCAGTTCAATCAAATAAGAACTCAGCTTCATCCTATACAAATGATGACATTTGTGATATGACTTTTGGTATGCTGCTTCCTGTTGAAATAAACCCCAGACAATCAGTTTGTAGGAAATCAGAGAGAGCCAATAAATATGGTAATAATCATGGTATGCAATATGATACAGATTTTCTTGTGAAAATGACGTGGAGGCAATTGAGTTGCTCCAATAGCCAGAACAAGCATGGCAGGATACCATCTTGCCATCATGAAATTCAGGATTGTAGGTGAACAATTTGACCCAACTATTCATTTGACATTCCAGGATAAGTGTTGCTCACCTGCACCAGATCTATATTGAAGGGACTCTTGCATGTATATCTAATTAAGTAGACCCCGCCTGACGGGCAACTTGCCTTTCTCACCAGAAACCTTAAATATTTTTGTTGTTTCTGTTGTTGTCGGGTGCCATCCAGTCTGGTTGGACTCATAGTGACCACATGGACAAAAGAACAAAACGCCACCCTGGCCTGCAACATCTTCACAACTATTCTTATGGTTGAAGCCATTCGTGCAGTCACTGTGTCAATCCATCTTATCAAGGGGCTGCCTGCCGCTCACTCCCCATCCACTTTACCAGGCATGATGTTCTTCACCAGGTACTGAACTTTCTTATCTCCAAAATACATGAGTCAAAAATCTCACCACCTTTGACAGTACACTTCTTTCCAAGACATATTTGTTTGTTCTTTTGGCACTCTGTGGTACTTTCAATATTCATTATTTATACGAATCATCTTATAGGGGGCTCATACAACTCTTATCACAATTCATACATCCATCCATTGTATGTCAAGCACAATTGTACATTTGTTGCCCTCATCATTCTCAAAATATTTGCTTTCTACTTAAGCCCTTGCTATCAACTCCTCACCCCCCTCCCTTTTCAATATTCTTTGTCAGTACCATAATTAAAAATACATAGATTCATCTTTGGTCACTCTTAGTCAATGTCTACTTTTCACATAGTAATGAGGCATGATTTTCATGGCTTGGGTCAGGTGCACATTGGTCCTCAGAATAATAACTTTTTTTTAAAACACATTACAGAGGTCTTGTTCAGCAGATTTACTCCTATCCTTTGATCTCTTTATTGTGGCCTTCATGAACATTGATTGTGGATCCAAGCAAGATAAAACTTTTGACAACTTTGGCCTGAGCCCCTGTGGCATTAAGTGGTTGAGTGCAGGACTGCGGCCTGAGGGCTTGGCAGTTCAAATCCAGTGGTGGCTCTCAGGAGCAGCACTGGGTAGCAGCCACCACGACCAAAGACAGTGATGCCACCCCCTCCCCCCCAAAAAAAAAAAACAACCAAAATGCCAAAACTTTTGACAACTTCAATTTTCTTCTACACTTATCATGTTGTTATTCATAGGGCCTGTTGTTAAAATACTGGTTTTCCTTACATAAGTTGGAATCTCTACTGAAGACTTCTTCATCGAATGCTTCAAGTTCTCTTCCCATTTGGCAAGCAAGATTGTGTCACCTACATACTGGAGATTCTTAATAAATTTTTCTCCAGCCTCTTTGATTATTTGCTCAGACTGAATAAATTTAGTGAAAGGATACAGCCCCCATGCATGCCTTTCTTGATCTTTAACGATGCACCATTCCTCTGTTCTTATTTGTGTATGTGCCATCATGAATGAGGTACAGGTTCTCCATGAGCAAATTGGAATGTTCTAGAGTTCCCATTCTCAAGGTTATTTGTAGTTGATTATGACCAACACAGTCAAATGCCTTGGCAGAGTTAATAATACACACCTAAATGGCTTTCATGTTATTCTTTTAGCCAAGATACATTTGATATCAGAAATGATATCCCTTGTGCTCTGTCCTCTTTTAAATCCTGCCTGAACTTCTGACAGATCCCTGCCAATGTACTGCTGCACCCATTTTTGGCTGATCTTTAGCAAAATTTTACATGCATGCAATATCAGTGATATTTTTCTATAAGTTTACTAATCTGTTGGAGGTCCTTTCCTTGGAATGGGTGCCAAAAAGGGACCTCTTCCACTCAGTTAGTGGTTGTTCAGATTTCCAGTGCTTCATCAGCATGCGGAAACATTTCAATTCGTATTACATTAATTCCTTGAACTTTGTTTTTGGCTACTGCTTTCTGTGCACGTTGAACTTCACTGTTAGCACCAATTGTTCTTTTTCTAAACTACCTCCTGAAATGGTTGAAGTCCACTAGTTCTTCTTGATATAGTGACGTGTGTTTGTCCATCTTCTTTGGATGCTTCCTTTATCATCTACTATTTTGCCTATAAAATCTTTCACTATTACAACTCAAGGCATGGTTTTTCCCCCTTCCATTTATTTAGTTTAAAATATGGGGTTCCATTTTAGTTTTCCTATGCACATTTCATTTAATAAAATATTTGACTTTGTCTTCTGGAGCAGTGTTTTGAAAATTTTCTGTTCAGCTCATGGACATGGTCATTTCTTCCGTTACCTGATGAAGAGCAAATTTCAGCATCTCTTCTGACATTCACTTTGATCCTTTCTTATTTTTCCATATCACTCCATAGTTCAATAAATCAATCAGAATGATACCATTGCTACCACCATCAATTTCCAAACATTAGTTTTCTTCTTGGACTCCTTGACGTGGTCTCCCTTTTATCTGACCCTCTCTCAGCAAAACCCTTATTCTACTTGCTGTTCCTATAGGGTCAACAATCCTGGGTTTCATATGCTGATTCACAGGAAAACATATAACACAACTGCAGGAGGTGATTTCCAATGACACAATGACTCTAAAAACAGAGCAAACATACAGAAAACCACATCTGGTTCAGCATGCATCAGAGGGAGGATCTGTTGACAAAGTTTTCACTGGTGAAGTCTGATTTATGCCTTTGATTTTCTATCTTCATCTCTCCAACACTGTTTGTTTGGTAACCACTTTCCTCCCATCCCTCAATCGTGCATAGTGTGTGACAAAAAAGGCCTGATTTGTGGCAGATGAAGGACTGGTTTTGCCACCACAACAATGCACCTGCTCACGCATCTCAATGAAATAGTTTTTAGCAAAAAAATAGCATGCTTCTCTTGCTCCACACACCTGACTCAACTGCCCAGGGTAATGGAGAGTTCTCTGAATGGGATCAGGTTGTTTAGTAAAAAAAATTATATACACTGAGCCCCAGGGGTGTAGTGGGTTGGCGGTTCAAATTTAGCAGCAGCTCTTCAGGAGCAAGACTGGGCCTTCTACTTCCAACAGAGGGCAGTGATACCAATTTTTTTTTAAATACAAAGCTTTGGGGGAAAAGAATTCAATTTGTTTTTGTGCATCCGCTTGTACAACTAAGCCAAGAACCAAAGCCCGGAAGCCCCTGAAGCAGCAGCAAATACTCACAGCATATGGGGTACTAGTACCTTCTGGCCCAGTCATTTGCAAGGAATTCCCCACAGGCCAGGCCCCCTGACAGCCTGGTGCTGAATGTCAGCAACTGGAAGTTTTGATTTTCTTCATTGTATTTCACCTAAAATGACTTATGTTCCTTATCATAAGAATTCACAAATAAAGTCATTAATAATGAGACATAATGTCACCACTGCAGTGGAGGTTGTTTCTTGGCTCCATGTTCTGTTTTGCTTAGAATTCCCAGAAGTATCAGATCTGTCTGGACTCTCAGAGAATTTACCAAACAGGCTAGCTGACTGGATAGGTGTGGCATTTAGGAAATATTTAAAAAAACATAAAACACCATAGAGGTGCTTCTTCTAAAACTTTTAGTTTAGAGCACTTCACATACCACAACCTCCCTACCCTACCAACCACCCCAGCACCCTCTCATCGGTCAAAGGAAATGAGAAAGCTAGCCATCCATATCAGTACAACTGAGGACTCCTCAGTTCGGGGTTTACAATCTAGCTAACTTTGAAACACATCTTGATGATATCACAGCTCTCAGCAAAGGAGAATTTACATTTCATTTCTGGCTCTGGAAGCAATAGGCTGTAAAGGGAGTGTGGATTGTTGCTCCTGTTATTTGTCAGATAATCCAATGTGTGCAGTCTAGAACTTCTTTGTAGGGTCTTTGAGGCTGGGACCTTCCAGAAACTAACCATCAGACCTGACTTCAGATGCACCTGTGGACACATCCACATAGCCAGCCTGTAGACAGGCAGTTGAGTACTGAACTGTCTGGGCCACCTCTGAGGGGATTGAGTGAACCAGAAAGTAAGTCGAAGCTTCATATTTGGAGGTTATCATGACCTTTCCTAGAGCTGAGTTTAATATTTTGCCTTTTGTTTTGTTTTCTTTTGTTTTGTTTTTTGGGGGCATCACTGCTCTCCGGTGGTGGGAGTAGGAGGCCCAGCCCCACTGCTGGAATTGAACCTCCGTTCCAGTGGGCCACAGTCCCACGCACAACCACCATGCCATCTGGGCTCAGCCCTATTTTGCCTTTTAAATTGCATTTCAATCATATATGAAATTGAAGGATTTGGTTTCATTTTAAACAATTAATTCCAAATGTTATTTGGTGCAGCGGGTTCCACATTGGGTTGCTAGTGGCAAGGTCAATAATTCAAAACCACCAGCTCGTTGCTGGAGAAAGAAGAGGCTTTTTACTCCTGAAAAGAGTACATCTCTAAACCAGAGGCTGATTTTCTCTGTCCTGTAGGGTTGCTAGGGAGACTTCAACTCCCAGACCACTGAGAATCGAAGTACAACCAACATAACACAACTTCATGGCAGTGAGATTTTTTGACGGGGTGTGGCCAGGTCGGTTCAGATCAGTCCTATGAAGAACAAAGCACCTTGCAGCACTGTCCTCTGCCATGCTTAGAGTGTGTGCCATCTGAGAGTGTTGTTGAACTCCTCGACCAACCCTCTGCACTGAACAGTAGTTCCTGTTACTTTACCAGCATCATCAGAGACTGACCCTTCCTAATTTCATGCCCAGAGAGCATGAGACCCAATTTTGTCATTCTCACTACTAACAGAACCTACTGACTATATCCTCCTAACTCAAATTTGTTCATTCTTCTGGTATTCCTTGGTACATTCTATATTCTTTGCAAATATCATAATTCAATTGCATCAAGATTTCTTCAGTTTTCCCTCATTCATTGCCAACTTTTCACAAGCATATGAGTTAAAAGTAGCACAGCTTTGGTGAGGTACTTCTTAATACTCAAAGAAACATATTTGCTCTTTAAATTTAAAAGAGATTTTTTTTTTGTAGCAGACTTGACTGATACAATGTGTTGTTTGAGTTCTTGACTCTACTTCCCTGGACATTAGATATGGATCCAAATAAAATGAAATTCTTTGCCACTTCCATCTTTTCTCTGTTTATTATGGTGTTGCTTATAGGTGTATTGTGAGGGCTTTTGTTTTCTTTAAATCGAAGTATAGTCTATACTAAAGTGTTTCAAGTATTCTTTGAAATAGCAGTATCATCTGGTTAATTATTAATGCACCTTGCTCAAATCTTAATGCTGCAACATTCTACCTATAGTCTAGTTTCTCTGATTATTTGCTCAGCATATAGAAAAAGTGGTTTTTTTTCGGGGGGGGGGGGTGGGCACCACTGCCCTCTGGCAGTGGAGTAGGAGGCCCAGCCTTTGCTCCTGTGGAGCCGCTGCTAGAATTGAATCTCCAACCCAGTGGGCCACAGTCCCGTATACAACCACTACGGCACTGGGGCTCAGCCCCAGAAAAAGTGTTTTAAAAAAGAAAAAAGAAAAGAACATGTATCGTTTGATGTCTTTGCTGTCATGCCACAATTCATCTGGTCTTCAATCATTAGTGTTCAATGCTTAAAATCTATTTTTGAGATGGTTTCTAGATGTAGGTGGACAACATTCATGTTAAACTATGTTAGCAAAAGAAGCAATGAGGTGTGTGTATAATAAATTTATATAGTTGTTGAGGCTGTACACCTAATCCATTTCAAATCTGTGGACAGATGTTAAACAGGAGGCTTTTCCTGACATTAACCCAGTAGCAGGAAGGCCACAGACTGGTAGAGAGAGATGCTGGTGGATCCAACAAAAGCAGATCAGGCTAGTGGTTGTCATGTCAAATAATGCAGTGTTATCAAGGCAAGATAAGAACATTGATAGCTCCCAGGTTCCACAGGCAATACTGAATATGTCTAGTCCAATAAGACAGATTCGGGATCCAAAGTAGCAAGAAGAGAGAGAGAGAGAGACAGAGAGACAGAGAGAGAGAGAGAGAGAGAGGACTGCTCCCACATGGAAACTTCCTTTCATTGCATTACACGTATGACCTGGGTAGGGTCACTGCAGTCCTCCCTAATTCTTTGATAACTGTTTTACTGCCCATAGGAGGTCCCGTTGTGGAACTGACTATATTAAAGCCCATCCTTGCCTCTAAGGAACATGCTAGCTGTATTTCTTCCAAGATAGATTTGTTTGTTCTTTGGGCAGTCCCTGGTACTTAAATATTCTTCACTAACACCATAGTTCAAATATATCCGGTTTTCTGCAGTGCCCCTTATACAATGTGCAACTTTCAGATGCATACGAGGTAATTAAAAAATACCATGATTGGGGTCAGGGGCACCTTAGACCTCAAAGTAACAACCTTGTTTTTCAGTACTTTACAGAGATCTCATGCAGAAGATTTACTTAATGCAATGAATTATTTGCTCTCTTGATTACTGAATGTTGATTGTGGATTCAAGCAAGATAGAATTCCCAACAATTTCCATCTTTTTCTCCAGTTATTGTTACCTGCTGTTCTAATTGTGAAGATATTTGTTTTCTTTACATTGGCGTATAAGTTATACCGAAGGCTACAATTGTTGATCTTCACCAACAAGTGTTTCAAGTCTTCTTCATTTCCAGAAGCATGGTTGTGTCACCTGCATTTCACAGGGTAAGCCTTCCTATAATTCTGATGTCTTCTTCATATCGTTTAAGCATTCTGACTATGGAATATCTGAAGATAGATATTTTGAGCACTAGTGAGCTGAGATAAACAGGCGTTGGTCATTTTGAGTCAGAGAACCTATTATACCCCCTCTGGTGCCCCACATTCTAGTAAGGGCCCAGACAAGTCTCTAAGGGGTGTGCTGCCCCTCCCTTGGATGGGATAGGGGAGGGGTAGTAAGTCACTTTCTAGTACACTCTACCTAAAGGCAAAGCTATTCACATTGCTGGTTAATAATCTGAATTCATGGGAGACTAAATCTGTGTGAAGTCCCAAAGATAGTATTTGGTAAATCATAGCCTTCCAAAAAAATAGTGCTGAGAATTTAAACTCTCATACAAGATGTAGTTGATTTGATATTTGTTCATTTCTTCTGAGAAGATTCATAAAAATGACCATTTATGTTCTTTATAAGTTATTCAAAAAAATGATTAAATTCTATCATTTAAAGCAGCATCATTTCTGTCACCAGTACCATATTTTCCAGCTGTTAATCCTTCTTCTTTTTTTCCAACATTTGCTTTCCAATTATTGGTAATTATTCATGCATCTAGATTGCATGCCCTTTCAATTTTGGATAGCAGAAGGTAAAATCTTCCATTTTTCATCTTTAGCATTAGCCAGGGGTGCCTACATTTGCATAATAGTCCTATTAATTGGTCTTTCTTGTAGGTATATGAATAGTATCCAAACACTGATAAAATTGTACTTCAGGACAAAGCTGTAATGAAAAAACATTTTTTTGATGAATGTGATACTACTTCTCTTTAGTTTGTCATAGCTTGCACAGTAGACAATATGTTTATCCACTCAAATGTGGTCATCACCTGTTTGAATGAGTTCAGCAATTCATAGAATATTGATCTTTATGCATTCCTTTTTGATAGCTACCAATTTTTCTGGCTTCATATTTCACAGTTCCTGGCTCAGATTATTAATGAATGCTTACCATGCTTTCTTCTTAATTTTACTTATGCACATGAGTAAATGAAAGTCCCGAAACTTTGCTCCACATAGATCATGAAGGTCTATTCCACTTTGAGAAAGCAGCTCTTGCCTAGTCAAATTTTGAGTGTCATTCAAGCCGAGGTAGTCATCTCTGACCTGATATTAGATGATGTTCAGAAACACATAAGCTTCCCAGAGCTCATTCTTATTTATTTATTAAGTAAATCACTAATTTCTCTTTCTCAGTCTGGACATTCTGCTGAAACCTATCGGCCATGGTGAGCTGCTGGTATTTGAAACACTGTTGGGCCAGCTTCCAAGACCACAGCAGTATATAAGCCACTCAGTGTGATAAACTGACGGACAAGTAATGGTATGCAATATCCGTAAGGCAGATAGTTCCCTGAAAATTCCCCATCTCTAGTAGTCTCATATGGTTCTTCATGGTAAGGATTGGAATGTCCCTTTCAGGCCTTATTACAGTCACACACAGTTATGGATCTGTACTCCCAAGGAAGGAAGAATTGCGTGGTAATTATTTACATAAATGAAATAAATATACCTTGATACACTTCATGCTATATCTTGTTACTAATATATGTTATTAGAACATACTTTATATCTCACTATTTTCAGTTACACTATTTATTAGGAAGGAAGGTCTGGTGATATTTTTCTGAAAATCATCCAATATATATCCTATGTGTTACAAAAGTTCTTTCTGAAACAAACAAGAACAGAAAACATGGAGATGGCGTAAGAGTATTGTGCATAGGTTAATTGTGTCATGGGCCGACTTGACAGCTGCTAACAACAGCAGCATTGTATTTATTATAGAAATATACCAAAATTGATTTAATCACCCTCCTGGTAATGGGCCTACAATTCTACCACACATTTAAGAGTCTTTCTCAGTATTTTTTCTAGTCTAGGCACTCAGCCACATTTACAAGAAGAATCAAATCAATACTCTAAAAACATAATATTCCAATGTAGGATTTTCAAAGGTAGATTTTTATAAATTAACAAATATTCCCCAAAGAATTCATTTCCCACTTGTTGGCAAAGGCTAATGTGGGAATGTCATGTACATCTCCAAAAGCAGATTGTAAAAAAGGGAATTTTGAGATGGAAAAACGTCATGCGAGTTGCTGCGGAAGGGAGCTAGGAGTGAGGCTGGACCAACTTTACTCTAAATCATTGGGAGAACTAATGGAAAAAGTTACACTTATGGATTGATTTTATGGGACCTGAACTTTGCTTTAAATCTCCCCAATATTACACTGTTTAAAAGAACAGAGCAATATCCTTAAGTACTTTTCCAATACTCGCAAAGCTTTCGAATAGACCCTTCATTAACTTATCTGGAGTTTCAGCCTACAGAGTTTTTTTTTTTTAACTTGATGATGTGAGTTAATTGGTGTTGAATTATATTGAAACACAATGTGTAGAAGGTATGACAGCATCAAAGTCAAGTCTATGCTCTTGGGTGTGGTAACTTGGACAATTACATCTAACTCAAGTTGCCTTGACCTCTGAATGGGCACAATTGGTTGCTATTGGCAGATGCCATTGGGTGAGTTTTAACAAAATATTGATCCATCTATTCCTTCTTTCATGATTGGGGTTATGTTTGAATCCATTATTGCTGCTATTTTAACAGCTTATCTAACTAAGGGCTTCCCCTGTACTTGCTGACCCACTACTTTAAAATAAACTCACCAAGGTCATTGTCATTAAGTCAATTCTGAGTCATAGTGACCCTGTGAGGCAGAGGATAACTACTCAGTGCGTTTCCCAGACTGTACAGCTTGATGGGGGTAGAAAGCCTCCTAATTCTCCTGACCTACTACACCCATCATGGGTCCTTTGCTTCACCAAAAGTGATGTTATTTTCTAGTGAGTATTCATTCCCTATAGGGTGTCCAAAAGAAGCAAGATGCAGTTAGGCTATGCTCTTGTTAATTTTTTTTAACAAGGATCTAACCATTTTTCTGCAATTCCATTGATTTTCATTCACCAACACCACAATTTAAATAAATACTTCTATGTTTCTTTATCGTTCTCCTGCTTTCACGTGTACATGAGGCAATTGAAAACCATAGCTTGGTAATGGTGCACTTTAGTTATGGAAGTAATGTCTTTGTGTTTTAATGCTTTAAAAAGGTCTTTTGAGAAGCCAATTACAAGGATATACATATAACCTCCTATCTGTAGAACACACAGCAGAGGAGTGAACAAGGAGAGACATCAGGCAGTGTAAGCTATGACAAAATAATAATGTAATTTATAAAATATCAAGAGTTAGTGAGGGAGGGAGGAGCAGGGAGAGAGGGGAAAAGATGAAAAGCTGATGTCAAGGACTCAAGTGGAAAAGCAAATATTTAGAGAATGATGGTGGCAGCAATGTTTTCATGTGTATGTATGTAGGAAAAGAAAGTAACTATGCTTGCATGTGTATGCATACAGGAAAAATTTTGTATCAAGAAATGATTTACACAATAGTAGAAGTCGGTAAGTACAGTCTGGTTCAAGTGTACGTGTCAGATGGAAGCTGAAGATTTCTCTTGAATGTTGCATCTGGTGGCTGATGAACAAGAATCAGAAAGACCACAGATTGGTCAGTGCTGAGCTTCATGAATCTGAGATCAGCTGAAATTTAAGGTCAGCAGTCCACTGATGGCCCCTGGAATCACCAGGCAGTGTAACAGAGGTCGATAAGCCAGATGCAGGCTGCAAATTCAACAGTGGGAGTGAGCTAGCTTTCATATAACCTGAATGAAAACTTGCTCTATCTTATCAAAACTGTGACCAGATAAGGGAGGTCTAATTCCCCCACAACTGGCTTGGCTGATTCACAAAAGATCCTATCATAGAGGTGATCACTCTTAGATCACCTTAGATCTTAGATCACTGTTAGATCACTGTTACTCTTAGATCACTGTTAGATAATATCATAGAAAAGTTCTGAATCACTCAAGTTGACATAAAGCCTAACTATCAAATTTGATTTTTTATTACTGCTCCCATTCATGTTATCCTTTTTTTTCATATTATTCTTGACAACTTGGATATCTTCTCTGTAAGAACCAGTGATTCTTTACTAAATTAATACATAAATTCTTTATTCTTAACAAAAAAGAACCAGTGATTCTAAATAGAAAAATAAACTCGATGTCTTTAACTGAAGACCAGAGGCATTGTGAGATGATTTCAAATACCTCATACATGAAGAAAGTAAAAAGAAAGGGAAGTGGGGGTGGGTGGGAGAAAGGCCAGGGGAATCTAGGAAAAGACTCTGAGATTTGTTATGGAACATAGAATAGCTAAAATGAATGGATGATATGATAAAGTAAAAGCGGAATAGAGATTTCAAGAGGCACCTCAGAGTGACTAAAAAAAGAATTGGAATGAAACGTGTAAAGCCCTAGCATTAGAAAGCCAAAGGAGGAAAACACACAAGGTTGTTTGAGGGTAGAAAGAACTAAAGAAGTAATTCAAGTCTCAAATTGAAATATTGATGGACTCTGTGGGGAAAATATTGAAATATGAAGAAAGCACCAACGGAAGACAGAATACACAGAGGTGCTGTGCCAAAAAGAATTGGTCATTACTCAATCGCTTCAGGAGACAACATATGATTAAGAACCCATGGTCATGAAGGAAAACTCCAAACTGCATTGAAATCATTGACAAAAACATGGCCCTAGGAATTGGTGGAATACCAATGGCTATGTTTCAACAAACATATGCCAGTCTTGAAGCACTTGTCAACATCAAAAAATTTGGAAGATAACAAACTGACAGTTTCCAGTTAGCCAAACAATTAGAATAATTTATATTTGTGCTCATTCCAAAAAAAAGGATGATCCAAAAGAATGTAGAAACTATCAAACAGTGTCATGAATGTTGCTGAAAACCACATTTAAACAGTTTCAGCGGTGCAGTGGTTGAGAGTGTCTAGAAATTCAAGCCAGAGTCAGAAGATGACTGGTAGTAGACGGATCATGGCAGAAAGCAGAAAATATTTTTGTTTTGTTTTATTTTGTTTTATGGAGGATACATTATATTGTGCGGATCATAACAAATTGTAGGATACCATTGTGAAGAATAGCAATTCCCAAACACTTAATTGTGCCATTGGGGACTTGTCCACTGATCAAGAGGCAGACATTCTAACAGAACAAGGGACTAGTGCATAGTTCAAAATCAGGATATGCTGTATAAATGTAGTATTCATTTTACTGTACTTACTCAATCTGTATGCTAAGCAAATAGTCTGTGGTGGTCATGTATTCGTTATGCCAATTTCATGATTGGGATGTAGGGGTGTAGTCTAGCCTTTTAATCTGGAGATAGCCATTGAGTAGCCAATGAGGCCTCTGTGTGGGGATGGATTTCTCCTGAGACTTTTGCGAAATCTCATGGTATTTCCCTGGTGGAGATGAGAGACCATTTCCCCAGTTTTTTTGTGAGGCAGTCTCTGAGTTGGCCAACTATGGACAAGAACTATGGCAGCGTCCCATGAGCTGGAGGAGCCAGAGGAGAAGCCGCATGGCCTTACCCTGATGGAACCACATCTCTAAAGCTGGAGAAGCCATGTGGAGACCACTGCCAGTGCTGAGTTGCTTCTACCACCACTGGATGCTGTTGATGGACCCTGAGCCCTGGAAGTGAGGAGCCATGGGGAGATCACTGCCAGCGCCTGGGTCCTGCACTCATTAACCTGTGACTTCATGAGTCAGAAGGAGGCTTTATAGACTGGTATCAGGCATATGGGCTAATATCGGACTTATGACTTTGAACTGGACTGGGTTGGGATACTTTCTCAGTGTTCCATTCCTCGTGTACATAAACCTCACCCTTATATCCATATGTGTGTCTATGAATTTTTTCTCTAGTCTACCTGAGCTTATATAAAATCCAAGAAGCTGTGCTACATAGAGAGGACCTGAAGCATTTCCTTATGTAGTTTAAAGAGTGCAGACATCAGTATGAATTACATTGTAACATAAAACAAAATTCTACAAGTGGTTCAATAAGTTGAATAATGAAAAAAAAGAGTGTGGGGCAAAGGGAAGCTGATATTAAGGAATTCAAGAAGGAGGAAAATGTTTTGAAACTGATTGTGGTAGCAATTGTTTCTTGTGGTTGAACTATGAAATGGTATGATATTCATATTAGATCCCAAGGAAATGGTTTTGGGGAAAAAAAAGATTTAACTTGACAAGGATTTCATTGTACTAAACTCCACATTCAGTGCCCATGGAAGTAGAAGTCAAGAAGTCAAAGGACATGTTGCACTAGGTAAACCAGCTGCACAAGATCCCCTCAAAGTCTTCAAAGATGTCACTTAGAGGCCTAAGGTATGTCTGACCAACACTGAAGTATTTTCAACCACCTCATTTGCATGGAAAAGCTGCAAAAAATAAGAAACATCAAGGGAGAATTATACATTTGCGTAATGGTGGTAAAGAATGATTCATATACTATGAACTACCAGAAGAATGAATAGATCTGGACTGAAAGAAGGACAGCCAGAAGCAAGAAGGGCATGGGTACAGCTCATGTAGTTTTTGAACATTTTTCAGAAGGACATCACACTTGGGGAAACTTCGAGGATCAGCAAAAATCCTCAGTGAGGTGAATGGACACAGAGGACGAGAAAAAGAGCCTCAAGCAGTGCCATGATTGCAAGGGTGTGGCAGTGGGCTTTTCAGGAACAGATTCGATGGCATTTACCAATGAGCACAGGTATGCCATCTGAAAGGTAGCTAAGCAGAATAAATTCTGTTTGAAGGATGAGAACGCTGGGAGAAGCTGGCATGTGTGCCCACCTCGCATCCCAATTTAGTCACTGCTTAGCATGGGTCTTTAAATCTGAATGTGAACAGGGAGGATGGTGATGGTGAGACTTTGTCTCACGCACTGTGGACATGCTATTTGCTGGGAGCAGTCCCTGGAGAAGAGCTTCATGCTTGGTAGAGAGTGAAAAGGAAAGCTTTTGATAAGATGGAGGAAAGACATGGCCACAACTGTAAGGAGGCCACGGGACCAGGCAGTGTTTCCTTGATGGTGCGCTAGGCTTCTGTGAATCAGAGCTCACGTCGTGACCGCTATCAACAGCATAATTCCAGAAATTCACGATTGAACTTTTAAACTTGGATCTTTCCTAAAAATGACCATTTATATCATAACAATTGCCCTGTCAATTTTGCTCCAAATTACACAATGTCCAGTATTTGGAATGCACTTGCTTTTGAAAACAGATTTCAAGACAATCTCTTCTTAATATATCTGGGGTTAGTGACAGAAGAATAAACAAAACCCCAAATAAAACCACCAGGTAGCATTGGAGCAATAAATCATGACCCATTTGCTTTCTTGAATTGGGAAATATAACTTCCAGAAGGACAAGAGAAGAGTTCAAGAAACCTGAATAACCCGCTCCTCTGCCTTAGCCATGATTATTTCCATTTTCTACCCCTTTCTGAGAGCCCCGGCAGCGCTCAGGGCACACTGAGGGCCTGGGTCTGTGTCTTTGAACAGACAAATTCACAACTACAGTTCTTCCCTCAAGAACAAAATTTGAAATTTATTCGGAAATAGTCTTGTTTGCCAGTGGATATAGCCTAAATGTCAACCTCTACTCTTGTGCTCAGTCCCTGACCACATCAGATGGCTGATGGCTACTCAGTGCCTTGTTTTCTCTTCTCTTGATGCAGAGGAATTAGAATGTGCCCCTCCCTGCTGGGATTATAAAGAGCCATGAATCGCTGAAATTAATTTGTTTGAAGTACTGTTCTCGAGGTCACAAACAGCCACCTTGGTGAGGGAGGGGCTAATGCTGATCTTGGCTGTCAACACAATCTGAGTTTACAATCAGACACATGTAAATGTTTCCCTCCAAGTTTCAGCCAACAGAGTCCTCTCAGATGTGAAAATAAGGACCCCCTTCTCCCCTTTCCTTTCTTAGGAAGAACAGAGCAGGATTATACCACCAGCTGTTTTCTTCTTCTTCGCTTTTGTTTATGGTTTCTTTAGCTAAAGGACACCAAGAGGATTGGAAGCATAAGGTTCTGTCTTGGCATTTTTGCTGCATCACTTGATTCCATTAATCTTGGAACAGCAGGGCAGGTGGTTTCTGGGGGATCCCCTCCATTCCGGCTGTTCATTAGGCTGTGGGAGCATGGGTAAGAGCAGCCGAGGGAAGCACAATATGCAGACTATCAACATGACTGCCTTCTCTGCTTCTGGAAGGACAATAGCTGAGGCCCCGAGGACACATCTAGGAGATTGGTGGTTCCCAGGCCCTGAATCAGCAGAGAATTTGCGTTTGACCCCCTGGA
>PVJH01026639.1:0-29751 GCA_004026705.1 Nesogale talazaci
CCCCGCCCCCAACTCACAAGATGAGCAGCCCGTAGCCCTCTTGGCGGTAGTCGCGGTATGCCTTCCAGGGTTTGATCTCCAGCCGCTGGGGGTACGCGCTCTCCGTGCGGTACAGAGCCTCCAGCAGGCACGGCGAGCCCAGGTGCACCGAATCGAAGGAACCCAGCTTCATGCGGAAAATCTTGCCATACTTCTGGTGGTATTGTGCCTGGGGGGAGGCAGGCGGGCGCCCAGTCAGCCGCGCATCCAAGCTCCACAAGAGGCCTGCCCGCGCCCCGGGCTTCCCCCAACAGAGCACTCAGCGTGCCCCGCCAGTTACAGGGAGAGCTGGGGAGCGTTTGGAGGGAGGGCCGGGGGGAGGGAATTGGGGCGCGACGAGGCATTTACCAGCGTATCGTGCTGTTTCTTGAGGCCCCCTTTCCAGAGTATCTCCAACAGGCTGCCCAGCAGCGGCCAGTTGGTGGGACCGGGCAGGGCCGCCGCGTTCTGCGCCTCGCCATGAGCCACCACCGGGCAGAGGGGCACCTCCCGCGGCCGAGGGGGCACACACGCCGTGGGCCTGGGGGTCTTCCCGAGGCTGCCCAACTGCTGCAGGAAGGCGGTCAGGGAGCTGCTCTTGCAGACTGGGGACTTCATAGCGTCAGGGGTGACCCGTCAGGGGAGCACGTGGGGAGGTGTGAGAGCTGGACCAGATCGGCCTGCTAAAGAGATGTCTGCGGGATTGGGGGGAGTGGGGAGTGGCGGAGGGGCTTTTCGGAAAGAGCCCGCTGGTGGGATGGAGCAGGCGACGGAGGGGCGCCGATGTGGACTCGGAGGCTGGAAGCTTCCCCGCAGCACTTGGGGTGCAGAGCGCTGCACTCCGGAGCTGCGCGCTGCAGGCGGCGAGGTGGGATGCTGGCCGGCACGCTGGGTGCTCAGGTCTGGAGTGGTCACGCAGGACGGCCGAGATGCTACTGGTTCAGCTCTTTGCTCCTCGGGCTCCCCAAGGGCGCGTGGCTGGGGACCATTATTTATGGAAACGGGGCAGGCCCGGGGTGACCAATGAGGGCGCGGAGTGGGCCCGGGCTGGCCAGGCCACCGGGGACGCGGGACGGGCGGGAGGGGGGAGGGTGGGGGTGACGGGGTGGAAAGGGATGGAGTCAGCGAGGTGAACGAGGGCATTAGCGCCTTGAGTGACGGGTGCGCGGCAGCCCGGCAGGAGCGCGCGGCTCCACCCCGGAGATAACCCCCGGGAGGCCGCGGTGCGCCGCTGGGTTCACCGAGTGTGAGCCCGACGCCCCGCCCTCCCACGGCGGCAGGAGCTGGCGGTGGCGACGGCGCAGCCGGGCGCTTGCACAATCGGCAGCCGGGTGGCGAGGTCTCCGAGGGCGCCCGGGAAAGGCTGCCTGCGCGCCCGGGCCCGCGCCTCCCCGGGAGCCGGCTCCGTGCCGCCTGCGCTGACCCACGGGGGGAAGGTGCGGCGCCCGCGCGCCCCTAGGTGAGGCGGCTTCGAGACTCCATTTCCACCTCGTGTTTTCACCCGGGCTAGAAGGGCCCCTGGAGTTTGTGGAATGGCCTCCCTGAAGATGAAGTGAATGGATTATGCGAAGGGGCCACGGTCTCCAAACTCACTTCCTGGGAGTTGATTCGGACCCACGAGAATCCTGTAGGGCAGAGTAGAATTGCCTCTGGCGTGTTAACTGCAAAGTAGGCAGTGTAAAACTACCAGCCCCTCGGGCAGATAAAGGCGAAGCTTTCTCCTCCTGTAAAGAGTCCCTGTCTCAGTTCTTCCCTGCCCAGTGGGGTCGGTTTGAGTCAGAATGGATTTGGTGGCGCTGGGCTTGTTGGGTTTGGT
This sequence comes from Nesogale talazaci, assembly GCA_004026705.1. Taxonomy (NCBI): domain Eukaryota; kingdom Metazoa; phylum Chordata; class Mammalia; order Afrosoricida; family Tenrecidae; genus Nesogale; species Nesogale talazaci. Next base: position 1,835 of record PVJH01026639.1, read on the forward strand.
TTTGTCTTTGCAACTTTCTGTGGGAGCAGACAGCCTCCCTTTTCTCCAGAAAAGCTGTCGGCGAGTCCCAACTACTGACCTCCAGCTTTGCAGCCCACGGCCTGGCTCGCTCTCCCTTCAACCTGAGCTTATCAGTATTCATGGCAACCTCTTAGAAAGGGGTGAGTGTAAGTCGCGGGTGACAGTGATTGCTTAGGGTTGGCCACTCTGTCTACCAGCCCTCCCCCTTCTAGATACTCCCAGGTGTGGATACCACATGGTGACAGCTTCAAACCACAACCCCCAGCACCCCACCACCTTCCCTATCCTCCCTGAGGGTACTCTTCAAATGTGTGTGCGTGTGTGTATCAAGCAACACACACACACACACACACACACACACACACACACACTCTGCTGGAGTCATCTAACCTGCCACCAGCAGGCCTCACTTGCTCATTCAGGAAGGGATGTTGGCAATGTTGGCCATCACTTGAACCTAACTGTGTACGGGAGTAGAAAACCCCTTTTTTCTCCCTCAGAGCGAGCGCCTGGTGGTTTTGAACTATCGACCTCTCAGATCACAAGAATGCCTATCTTGAGCGATTGTGCTCTCTTCAGAGCTGTCTTTATGGAAACAAAGAGCCCGGGTGGCCCAGAGGTTCAGTGGGTGGCCTTCAACGGACAGGTTGCCCTTTCCACAGCCACCATTCCATAATGATTACAGCCTTTGAAGCCCTTTGGGAAAGTTCCACTCTGCACTCAGAGGTCATGTGGGGTTGCAATGGGGCCAGTCCCGTTTGGGTTCTGGGTCTGCAGGATCAAGGGGACATTTCAAAACAGCAGGTTGAAAAAGCACCGGGCAGTGTGGCGCTCTTTTTCTGGGGAAGGAATGACTCAGAAAGGAGGGTGAGAGCCAAGCACAGCTTGGAGCATGTCAGCCCTGTTAATGAACTGTGCTGGTAGAAACGGTTCCCCCGGTGAGTGGTCCGATGCGTCCCTTCCCAATACAACACAAGGAAAGAAGTCATTTGAAAAACCTTCTGACACTGAGCCCAAACCCAAACAACTGCCAAACGTCCACCAACGGTTTCCCAGAGACTTCGAGGTGAGGCTTCACCAAGTTGTGGTCAAAATGATCCAGTCAGGGGACTGAAGAGGGGAGACTGGAGACAACTGACTGCCCTCGGGCTTGAGCTAAGTGGTGTGGAGGGGGTGACCAAAGGTCCATGGTTCAAACACAGGGGTCTCCATCTTGACCGCTTTGGGGGCTGAATGACCCTTTCCTAGGGGTCACCCGATTCATCACAGTAGCAAAATGACAGTGATGGAGTAGCAATGTTAGTAATTTTATGGTTGCAGGTCACCACAACAAGAGGAACGGTCTGAAAGGGTCGCGACATGAGGAAGGTGGAGAACCATCTTTTTCCCTGCCTTCCCACCGGGACCCTGCCCACATGATGTCACTGAGTTCTCTTCTTGACCTTGGGGACCACTGCACCAGCTGGTGAAGGTGAGCCCGTTTCAGTGGAAACCTGCCTAGGAGTCCAGATGTTCTCAAACTCCAAACCATACATACTGCCACCAAGTCCATGCTACCTTATAGCGAACCCAGAGGACAGGACCGAACTGTCCCTTTGGGTTTTTGGAGACTAAATCTCTGTGAGAGCTGAAAGCCTTGTCTTTCTTCCCTGGGTGACTGGAGGGGTGACCTTGCAGGTAGTAGTTCCATGTGTGATCCACGAGGTCACGAAAGCTTTTAGATGTCCCACAGGGGGCGGAAACAACGAAATTCCACCAGCATCATGTGGGTTCTAATGCACACTGACTTTCGAGGGGGTTTCTGAGGCTGTAAGTCTTCATGAGCGCAGACAGACAACTCATCCTTTTCCGAAGGAGCAGTTGGTGGGTTTGAAGCGCCGGTTTTGCAGTTAACAGCACTCTTAACCTGTCAGCACCACCAGGGCTCCTTGCTCAGCCCAAACTCACAGCCTTCAAGTCCACACTGACTCCTAGCCACCCCTGTGGGCTTCTGAAACGATGACTGCTTACGGGACTAGAAAGCCCAGTTTGTCTTCCGTGGAGCTGCAGGTGGCTCGGAACTGCCGATCATGCGGATCGCAGCCTGACGTATAACCAGAACACCACCAGGGCTTCTTAGGACCTTATATTGTTGTTCCATAGCTCTAGCACATATAGCAGGAACAAAGCTTCCTTAACTTGATTTTCTTCTTAAAGCCAAGCCTAAAATAGATCCATAACTTGAGGTCAAACAGTTAGTTATAGATGGCAGAATGGGCAGGCGCCCACTGCCATGGAGTCAATACTTACTGACTCACAGAGGCCCTACAGGGCAAGGTGGGACTGCCCCTGTGAGTTTCTGAGACTGTCACAGCAATCAAAAGCTTCCCCTTTCTCCCAAGGGGCTGCTGGTGGTTTTGAACTGCTGGCTTGGTGACTAGTAGCCCAAGGACAGCCACTGCACTGGATCTAAGAAGCACACCTAAATGAATCTATAACTCGCGGCCAAACAATGAGGTCTAAAGCGGGAAATGGCTAAGCAGGAAAAGGAAGCTTGACCTCTCTCTGGCTGTCTTTAAGCTCCCCCAGCTCCCTCCCACCTTACTTCTGTGGTTGCTGTTGTTGTTGTTAGATTCCGGCAAACATCGCCATTCTCACAAGGATGGTTTTGTCTGAGCCTGTGTCAGTCCATCAGGCGAGGGCCTTCCTCTTTGGCCCTGGTAACTGCTTATAAGCTGCTCCTCTTTCTCTTTTCCCCGATGAACTCATTTCTTAAAGGCCAGATGCGGTTCAACCCGATTTTGAGTACTGACATTTCAGAGGTATCTAGTGGCTAGTGACGGACTGTTTATGCTAATGAAAATAATAGGTACTTATGTATATTTTATAGATTGAACCTATTTTTATACTATACCATCCACAAGCATGTTTCATTATCTTATGTCTTGCTTTCCTGTGCTCTGCAAATACTGTTGTTTTTTAAAAAAAAAACAAAAAACAACCAAAAACCAAACGGGAGTCTAATGAGTGCCAACCCTGCATTGAGTGAGTGAGCATCGTGGTTGACTGGTACCATTTCTTCAACAGCTTATATGCCACCTTCTGGGAAATTTTGCAGTATTTCTAAACTTTTTGTATGCCATTGTCCACATCATAGACAATAGTGTAAACATAACTTTCATATGCCCTGAAAAGCCAAGAAAATTCATGTAACTCACTTTATCTTATAGGGCTACTCCATTTACTGGTGGTCTGTAAGAGCCAGGGTAGTCTAGTGGCTAGGCATGGTGGGGGGGGGGCGCTAAACGTAAGGTCAGTAGTTCAAAACCACAAGCTGCTCCAACAAAGAGAGACAGCCCTTTCTATTCCTGTACAGTTACAGACTCTGAAACTCACAGGAAGCAGTTCTACCGTGTCTTACAGGGTTCCTGTGATTCGGCATTGATTGATGGCAGTGAGTTTTGTGTTTTGAAGTGGTGGTCTGTAACCCATCCTACAGAATCACTAAGGTATACCTGTACTACAAGTGCTATATTTCCCCTCCCTCCTTCCCTGCCATCATGTCAATTCTGATTCATAGTGACCTGACAGGTAATCTGTAACAGACGCTGCTTTTCTTGTTGTTGTTCCTGCCGCTCTGTTGTCTCTGGATTCCTGGGGACCCCCTCAGGTATAAGAGGACCAGACTTTTGTGATCCACAGGGTTTTTCCAGCTGGTTTTCAGAAGTAGGTCTTCAGGCTGTTCTTCCTACTCTGCCTTAGGCTGGAAGGTCCACTGAAACCCATTCAGCATCCTGGCAACATGCAAACCACCACAGAGAGAGGGGTGATGGATGTGCATCCAGGGTATTGGCTGGAAATTGAGCCTGGGCCTCCTGTATGGAAAATGAGAATTGCACTCAGGAATTACCTCTGCCCCCACATGAATATGTTATCAATGATATAATATGAGCAACTGGGCTATGTGAGGAAACATGCAACATCAGGTTTGGAGGAAAATGCATTAAAAACCTGTGATATACAAATGACCTACCCTTGCTTACTGAAAGCGAAGAGGACTTCCAGCATATATTGATGAAGGTTGAGGACTGCAGCTCTCCCAATCCTCATAGCGGGACCCCAAAGCAGCATCATGATCAATGGAGAAAAGGTTCAAATAGCCACGGATTTTGTTTTTACTGGGATCCACACCAACACTCCCCACAGCAGCCACTAAGGAATCAAATGGCATATTGCACTTTCATCGAAGACCTCTGTTTTTAAAGTGTTTGAAAGTAAAGATGTCCCCCGATGAAGTAATGGGTACCTGGTCCAAGTGATAGTAATTTCAGTCAGCTCATGGGTCCGCAAAAGTCAGACAGAAAAAGGAGGACCACGGATCAATGCCTTGGATGAAGACTATTCACAATGACGTGGACTGCCAGAAGAACAAATGAATCTGTCTTGGGAGAAGTGCAATAGGAGTCCTCCTTAGCAATAAGGATTTGGACCCATTTTGGTGACGTCATCAGGAGGGACCAGGCGGAGTGAAGGGCAGCATGCTTGGTGAATTAGAGGGAGGGGCCATGAAAAAGAGGAAGACTTTCAAAGAGATGGATTGACATCGTGGCTGCCACAATGGACTCAAGCGGCTGATGCTGGGTCATTAGGGTAATAATGTTTTGTTCTCATTTACAGAGAGTCACTATGATTTGGAAACAACTTGAAAGCACTTTAAAAAGAACAAATTAACAGTTTCTCAGCCTTTTGGCTAAGATCAAGCAAGAAACAAACAACTTAAGTCATGTGGTAGACAAATCAAACTTCCTAAGCTTTATAAGCCTGGATGGGAGTTGAATAATTTATGTATTTTCTCCTCCTTGGGTCTCACCTCAGCCCCATGACAAAAAGGATTGGAAGATTAGAGAGCTAAGTGATTTACTAGCTGATAATTAGTTAACTGGAAGTTCAAGCAAGCTTCAGTGCCAACATTTTCTTAATTTGTCCTGAGCCCTTAATGAATGCACACGGATACATCCTGTTATACTTTATCATCCTTTCTCAAGTAAGAACGGCCCATCGCGTTTTATCTCATTACCCTTTCTTAAGCCTCTGAATAGTGGAAATATTACTGACAGGGGAACATTGCCCCCATAGAGTGGTTCAGCAAGGTTATCAGTGTTGGGTGTGGCCCCCAGTTCCCATCACGTCAATTGTGACTTGGCACGTGTAGTGCAGACCAGCACTGTACACTGTAGGGTTCTCATGACTGTGGGCTTCTAGAAACAGATCTCGGGGCCTTTATTCTGAGGGGGATCACCCAGAGACCCTGACGATGTGGGGTAGCATGGTGCAAACCCTGCCCGTTGGATCCCCAGTAGGTACCTCCATCTGAAGTGGGGCATGGTGGAGAGTGGATGCTCCATAAATGGTCAGGCCAGCTGGTATTTGGAAGTCCCCTAAACACAGTGTTATGATTTCAATCTGAATTGAGGGTTCCCCCCCTTTTCTTTTCCTTCTCTCTCTCTCTGTGGGGGCACTGGGGAATAAGGGAGAATCATGCAAGGTTTTGAGGTGAATTTAGTGCTAAGTTGTTTAATGAGGCCATGGCATTACCTCACCGTTGAAACTCGCCATGGTACTTGGGTGTACAGGCACTCTGTCTCCTGCTGGCTAAACAGGGAAACTCCTGTCTGAAGAAAATGGGCTTCACATGTGGATCCAGTGATATGGTTGCCAGTTTAGCTGCAGTCTGGGTGGGAGAGTGGTTATGCACTGGCCTGCTAACCACTGAGGTGAACAATTCAAATCCATCTGCCACTTCTCAAGGAGAAAGGAGAGGTTTCCTATTCCTGTCAAGAGTTACAGGCTTGGAAACTCACAAGATTAGTTCTACCTTGTCCTATAGGGGTCACAACTAGTCAAAATCAACTTGAGGGCCGTGAGGTGTTTTTTGAATTTTTATTTTTCATTTATAGAGGAAAGCAAGACTGGTTCTTGGAGGTTCTATTCTGTGACTGTGGATGCACTCCAGGACTGGAGGAGGTGCAGATAAATCCCTACTGGATGCTGGGAGCCCTATCCTGGAAACGTACTGCTCTTCCCTGGACTCCCACCGTCATTCATCCCTGGGTCGTCTCCAGGAGTCGCCTTGTCTAGGTGGGGAATTACTGATGAGACAGAGAGCTCTGTAAGTGCCAGATTCATCTGGCCTCTGTTCTTGAGGCAGGCCCAGGCCGACTGTTGTGTTCCAGGGAAGTGGACCAAGTCTTGAGATGAGTGACGATGTTCCCGCTCCAGCCCGCACGGTGAGTCACTGAAGATGATAGCGTGTGTGTGCACAATTTGAGGGCAAGGAACTGGCAGGAGGACAAGGGCTGGCTTCTCCTCACTGGCAAACACACACTCTTTCCACTTTAGCATCCCTTGTGAGCCCGAGGCCTTGCACTTGACTACTGACCTGAAGGTCGGCAGTCTTCAGGCTGGTGGATCCAATGCCTCCTGCAGAGAGAGATGGAAGAAAGGCCTGGCAACTCATATCCGTGAAATGGTAGCCTGGAGTGAAGTCCCACCTACAGCACAGTGGGGGTGGGGGGCACTGTCATGGGTCAGAATGGGCAGGAGAGCAAAGACCTGGGATGTTTTGTTCCTTCAGTTTAATTGTTGCTTTAACATAATTTGTGTGGTTCTGGGTGGTACACATGGTTCATCCTCCTGGTTATCCATCAAAAGATTGGCAGTTCAAGCCCACCTGCAGACACCACTGAAAAACAAACCAGCAGCCCTTGAAGACCTTGGGGAGCACAATTCTACTCACAAGCGCACCATGGATTCAGACCAGCTCCAGGGCAACTGGTTTTGTGGTGAAATGAGAAGTCTTCAAGTAGCACAAATGACAGAGTGCTTGGCTGCTGACCGCAAGGTTGCCAGTTCAATTCCTCCCAAAGGGGGTTGAGAAGAAGGGTCTGCAAGTCTTCTATGAAAAGGCCAGGCCATGAAGAAGCTTAGGGCGCACAGGTATCCTTGGGCGCAAGTGGGGCTGCGCTGAGTCAGAACCCATTTGATTTGTTGTTCATTTGGGGTTTGCCGGTTTCCATCACACTTGGGCATGAGCCCTGGATTTGATTGCTGACGGTGTGATCTTGGACAGCATCTGCTGGTGGATGTGGTTATAGATACCTTCAGAGTGCAGCTCAAGCCTCCTAAACAAACAAAAACAAGACCCTCCTTGCCCTTGAGTGGAAGTCAATTCACAGCGGTCCTGCAGGACAGGGTCGAACAGCTCCTGTGGGCTTCAGAGACTATGCCTCCTGAGGGGAGTAGAGGCCTCATCTTTCTCCCTCGAAGCGACTGGTGGTTTCCAGCTCTTGTCCTTGTGTCTGGCGGCCCAATGCATAACCACCAGGACTCTTCAAGTCTCTTAGACAAAGGAATAACCCTGTCAGCCCATCTCCTGGGAAGGTAGCAGGTGACACCACCTTAGTGTCCACCTCCAGAGCCCAAGGTCCAGCCTCCAGGGTCATTCTGGTGACACCTCTGACAGTCTCAGCAAGTGTGGTGCATACCTCCCCCTTCCCTCAGTGAGCCCACAGCAAGAATGCCCAGCAAGCAACATCAACAACAGAATCCAAGTTACCGTGGAGTTGAGCCTGACTCACAGCCCCTCACCCCCCCCCCCTTGGGCAGAGAAGAACTGCCCCCACGAGGTGTCTCAGCACGGCTTCTAGATGGAAGCTGACTGCCACATCCTTCTCCACTGCATTGGCTGGCGGGTCCACCCTCTGACTTTCCAGTTAACAGCTGAGCGCTTTAACCACTGTGCAACCAAAGGATTCTCAGAAACCCAGGCTCCCCACCGACTCAAAATAGCTGCACATAACCTGGCTGTCCTAGATGCCTTAGATGTTTGGACTTCATAGGAAGGCGGCAACTTGGATGTCAATTTTTGTAGTGTGTGCTCAATTAAGTCCTGCAATTTCTACTTTGGAAATTGTATAAATGAATAGAGAAAACTATTTATTTTAAACACACACACACACACACACACACCTTTGAATGGTATCCATTCATAATGGCAGAGCCACGCTTAGCCTACCCGATGAATACACGCCATAATAAATCAAAGAATGCATTAGAATAATAAATATATGGCTGTTCTGGGCTCACCGAGGGAGGGGGAGGGTGTGCCCCCACACCTGCTGATACTGTCAGAGGTGGCACCAGAATGACCCCAGTGGCCGTAGGAGGGCTCTTGCAGTAGGGGAGAGTCCACCAAGGCATCCTGACACTAGGGTGATGTCATCTGTTACCTTCCAGCCAATATCTGAGTGTTTCTTTTTACACCCTCAAGGCAAAGATCTGAAGCAAAGTCCAACAACTGCCTGTTCTTTGTCCTTAGGTTAGTAGTCATCTGCTGCTCACACTAGGGAGTTTTGGCCTCAGCTTTAAGGCCTACAGGTGAGTATGAGGTTAGCAAGTTCATTAGTGGGGTTTTCACAAGGAGTCCTTCTGGTGCAGCCTATGGTGGGTATTGGGGGCCCAGAAAGAACAGAGTCTAAAATGCCAGCACATGGCTTGGATCACCAAGGGCTGGATAGATAGTAGGTCAAAAGAGCCCACTTAGGAACATAATATCAAGCCTATTTTACTGTTGGCTTGAATATAAGAATTGTTTAGCACTTCTTCTCGATGGGCGGTTTAGTTAGTTCAAAGCCCAGCTCAGCCATCTAGCTACTGGGACAGGCGGTGGCATTCACTGTGCGTGTGCTTCCTGCCCCTGGGCCCACAGCGCCTCTCTTCCCTTGGCCAATGGGGAGACTATCTTCCTTATCCAATAGTGGAAATTGTTGGAAACACTTGGATATTGCGCAGAACTAGCCAGGAAGCAAAGCTCAGGCGTCCAGAAAGGACAGGAAAGAAAGAGAAACAGAAATTTGACCCCAGAAGGAAGCAGGAAGAACAGAGTTCACTGGGGGAATGGCAACCATGCCAGGAAACAGGATGTGGATAGATTGCTGAGTAGGAAACAATACGCTCTGCACACATTCCCCCGAACTACAGTAATGAGTTTCAAGGACCGTCCCTGACACAGTGGGGTTGATGGCTCTCTCTCTCTCTCTCTCTCTCTCTCTCTCTCACACACACACACACACATGCATGGGGTGATTCTGGTGCCACCTCTGACAGTATCAGCAGGTGTGAGCGCACACCCTCCCCCTCCCTCAGTGAGCCCACAGAAAACCCATGAGAGCAGGACTTCCCCAGTTGCCAAATCTTTTTGTTTTAACTTGTATTCATACCCCCCTTCTTGATGTTTCTATGTCTTAAGGGAAAACTTGTGTTTCCATTCTCCAGCATTTCTGCCTTACTCTACTTTGGCTTGTGAAGGTTTTACTGACTTTACTGAAAGGACTGTAAACCTTTCTTGGTTGGTGTTAAGAAGAAAGACAGGGTAGGCGGACACTGATAGAAAGGAGGGAAAATGTGGGACAGGACTTCTAATTCTTAAAAGAAGCCAGGCCTCCTTGGACCATTGAGAAGGGAGATTGGCAAGACTGTTGGTTCCGAGGTCATCTTAACACCGTGATGCAAAACTATTCCCGGAAGTCACCTTTTACCTAAAGAGCAGTATAGCTCAGACTAAAGCCCTTGAGTGCTGCCTGCTTTTATAAAGGTATCTAGATGAGACCACATGGACAACAGGTACCCCAAAGCATGGGATAGACAATGGGGATCAGGCAGTCTGAGTGATGGGCTGACACCACTAGAATGGGACAATGAGAACGTTGATGTGTTATGACAACACCAACCAACGTCACCAATGGGTGCAGACATTCCTGAGTGTGCTTGGCCATGGGTATTTTCACCAAGAATATAATCTTTTACACACACACACACACACACACACGAACAGGAGAAGAGACACATGCATTTGGTTCTCCCATAATTAAGGTCATCATCTTTAGCTTATTATATTGGTTGACTATAGGGGTTGTCTTTTCCATTAGACAAAAATCTTCCTGAGAGGCCGGGTAGTGTCTCCTTGTTTGTTTCTTCCCTTCAGTGAAGGACACAATCTGTTTACTTGGCAGGTGGCCAGTCAGAGCATAATAGGCAATTGATTATCGATTGCTTCCTCATTCCCAGCTAAACAGAAGGACATCCGCATTAATCCAATCTTTGTTGGGGGAGGAAGATGTTGTGGTTAAATTCTGGAGCGTGGCATCCAGAGAGCAGTCCTGTACAGCAAACATACTCACTGGCTTTCCCCAGCTTGGGGGAACTACGGCCCCACCCCTCAAGAGCTGCGTGGCTTCCAGGGCATGAATGAAGTAACTGGCCGGTGCCTGGTTTCTCATTGGCACAATTAGGTCATGCATACACATGGCTGAAGGAGGTTAAAACGAACACCTGAAATATCAGGAAAACCCAACTAACAACTATTTTCACCAAGTCCTTTTGACCCTGTGTATTAGTCCGGATAGACTAGAGAAACAAATTCATAGACACGCATATGGATATAAGGGAATGGTTTATATACAAGAGGAATGGAACATTGAGAAAGCATCCCAATCCAGTCCAGTTCAAAGTCAATAGTCAACATTAGCCCATATGTCTGATACCAGTCTATAAAGTCTCATTCTGACTCACGAAGCATGTGCAGTTGAAGCAACTCAGTGCGGGCAGTAGACTCCCCATGGCTCTTTGCTTCAAGGACTCAGGGTCCATCAGCAGCATCCAGTGGTGATAGAAGCAACTCATCTCTGGCAGGGGTCTCCACGTGGCTTCGCTAGCTTCAGAGGTCTGGTTCCATCAGGGTAAGCCATGTGGCTTCTCCTTCAGCTCTTCCAGTTCCTCGGATGCTGCCATCTTGTCTTGTCGGTGGTTCGTCATCTTGGTGACTGAGTCAAGTCTCTCTTCTCCAATTGGGAAATACTGCAAGACTTCCCAGAATTCTCAGGAGAAAACCATGCCCACACAGAGGCCTCCTTGGCTATCTCCAGATTAACAGGCTTGACTCCACCCCTACACCTCAATCATAAAATTGACATTGGTACATGACCACCCCACCCTTTAGTAGTTTTATAATTTTTAGCATACTTTTGTCATCTTGGTAAATTAAAGTATAAGAAAACCTTAGCTCATGCAAGCTCCTATGAGGGGACACACACACACACACACACGCACGCACACACGCACACACACACATATACACAAACAGCTTAAAAACCAAACTTGTGCCTGCAAGTCAGTTCTATGTCATAGCAGCCTTAGAGTGACTCCATGAGGCAGAGTGGAACCGCCCCTCTGGGTTTCTGAGACTGCAGCTAGTTAGGGGAGTGGAAAGCCTCATCTTTGTCCCAAGGAGCAGCTGGTGGTTTGAGCTGCTGGCCTTGCAGTGAGCTGTCCAGTGTAACCACAATGCCACCACTGCTCCCTACACAATATTGTAGATCTGAAAAAAAAAAAAGTCCCTAAAACCCTCCAAAATGCAATTGCCTGGGGAGAACTCTTGAATAGGTTCATCATTTAAACATTGCTGCACCTTGAAGGAGAAGAAAAAAATATAGTATGTGCCTGAATTTCATATCTGATTTTACTATTGCATTGGCAAGGCTGGCGTTCAAACCATCCTCTATGGGGAAAAGATGAGGCTACATGTTCCTTTAATGATTTGTAGTTTCGAAGACCCAATGCTACTGATTTTAATTTACTGGGGCGCTTCTGTGTGTCCAGTATTTTATAATCACTAGCCACACAACAAGGCGTCCTGGGGCCTACCGGACTTCAATCTGAGTTGCTAACCCCCAAGTCAGCTAACCATAGACTCTGAGGGAGGAAAGTGAAATTTTCTGCATCAGTAAAGATCTACAGCCTCTGAAGTAATGATACTCTCAATCGAATCACCATTTGCTCCATTAAGATGATTTATATTTCCCAATAAAATAATAATGGTGCCTCTAAAGTGGATCAATGACATATACAAACCACAGATATATGAACAGACTTTGAGTTCCCACTTAATCATACTCCTAATCCAAGAACAATTCGTTCTTTTGACGTGGCCTTACTCAATACTTGCCCTCATGAAGACATCACTGAAGATGTGGGAGTTACAGCCAAGAGTGGTGAAGTAATCAGATAGTGTCTGGCTGTCAGAAAGAAAAGCAACTGGTCTTGAAAGGTTTATCTTCAATCAGGCAGCTATCTAGGTGAGGTGTTAGCTAAGTCCACACAGAAGAAACAAACCAACCTGTGTGCGCCAAGAATTGTAATCAATAAAATCCAAGACTGGAGGAGGGAATTGTATGAGAACTTAAATTCTGAGTACTCAGTTTGCAGTATTCTCAGTATGGATGACTGTGAAATCCAAAAGTCCTTTTGTAAGGTCCCACATGGATTCAACCTCTGGAGAATCTCCTCTGACCATTGACCAAAGATGTCATTAGTCTTATTATCAGACAGAGTGCACTAGAAAGAGGATGAATGAAATGTAGTTGAGGAAAAATTTAGCACATTATTTGTTCTCTCTTGACCCATTTTAAATTTATTCTACGGTATTTTCTGCTTTCTTTTCAATTGAAATCTTTCTCTGTTTTATTTCATTATCATTATTGGAAGGTTTTTAAATTGCATTTTTCTTTGTATGAAATCCAGGATAGGTAAACCTATAGTCACAATAACTAGATTAATGCTTTTTTAAAGTTCTGGTAGAGGGGGTTGGGAGAAATGGGGAGCTAGTAATAGTGAATACAAAAAGATGAAAATGTTTTAAAATGTATTGTGATGATAATTGTACAACTCTTTTTAACCATTTAATCGTGTGGTATATGAATTATATGTCAATAAAACTGTTAAAATTAAAAGAAAAAAATCTGTTGGAAACCTTCAGTGTTTTAATCAAAAATATTGATTTGCTTCCTTTCTACATAAAATAATTTTCTATCAATTTTGACATAAATTATGTGCCTAGTATTTAAATATATATTTGCATCTAAAATGTTCTAAAATAGGCATCTAAAAGAGATGGATGATTGGAGAACAATAATAGCAGCAGACATGTGAAGGTGAATGGCACGGTATGTTTATTTATGTATTGTGAAAAACAATGAGCCCCCAGTAAAATGATTTAATTAAAAAAAATATGTTCAATAAGAGTTAAACATTTTGGGGGGCTGAGTCCCGGTGGCATAGTGGTTGAGTGCGGAACTGCAGCCCACTGGGTTGGCAGTTCAAATCCAGCAGCAGCTCTCCAGGAGCAAGACTGGGTCTCCTAATTCCACCTGGGGGCAGTGATGCCCACACAAAAAGAATTAAACATTTTTATTGAACTGTAATTTCTAGATACCAAGAGCTAATGATTGCTACTTTCCCCCCTGTCCTCCCCAATAAACTCAAATTCACTGCCATTGAGTTGAGGCCAACTCAGAGAGACTCTAAAGGACAGATTGGAACTGACCAGTGAGTGTTCCCGGGAATGAAACTGTTCACAGGAGTAGAAACGCCTTTCTCCCTTGGAGTGACTGGAGGTTTCAAACTACTGACCTTTTGGTTGGCAAACCCATGCATACCCACTCCCTCAATAATAGGGGCACAATTACAAAGTCATCTCCTGACTTTTACTCTTCCATTTTCCCCCACCACTTCCCTCATGGTGCAAAGCCAACCTGTGAAATCCGCCTTGTGTCTAATAAAGATGGGAGAGGCAGGTGTGACTCTGTAGACTGGAAAGTCACAGAGCAGATCACGGAGGTCCTAATTTGTCTCGTATACCTGTCCCATATGTTAGTTAATGATCGTAGATAACAGGCTCCTTCATCAGCTGGAAAGGGAAAGGTAATCGTGGCAACTTTCTTCAGAGGGAGAAGAACCTGCTGTCAATATTACCAATGAGCAGAATGGGAGAGCATTACCCACAGCTTACCAGTAGAGAAGTGAAAGCCAACGAATTGACGATAGCTCTTCTCAACCTCGCTGGCTTTCTTACTCACAGAAAAGAAAACAAAACATAATATTAAAAGGTCTAAAGTCTTGGAAACCCATGGAGAGGGGACTATTTATGTTGTCGTATTAAGGCGGCTGTGGGAAGTGAAATGTATTCGTGGTGCTCTTCTGTCCACTGCTCCATAATTACCACCAAATGCTTGGGTGGTGCTATGCAAATCAGGTGTCGGGGGCCCTCTCTCGGGGATTGGTCAGCTTTGCCAATCCCCTAGCTCTAAGGATGAGGCATCTCAAAGGCAGGAAGCATGGATCCAGGGACCATCAAGGAAGCCACCGATGGAGCACATTCAAGATTCTGTGGGACAGAGACCAGAGGCACTAAAGGCCACTGTACTGAGACCAGAAGACAGAGCAAAGTAGCCATTCCAAGACAGAGTAGAAGGATCTTGCCACTGAGACCAGGAGACTCTGAGGTGGAGCAGTGGGCAGGCTTCCTGGCCCACAGAACAAGGCAGAAGCCAGTGGGTCGTGTGACTGAGAGGCTGAGGATCAGAGACTTGACTGCAGACGGGCCAGAGACACTGCTGTGGACTAAACACTGTATCCCTCACGTTTTATGATCCTGACTGGTGGTAACTATTCTCTTCCCTAATCAGCCCTCATCATCATGAATATTGTCTGTGAGTTCTGAGTCGTCATGGCAAAGGGTTAACAAACCCAGCATGGTGGTTACATCATTTCATGTCAACTTGAAGATATATAAAAGTGTAGGGGTGGTATTCAACCTGTCAATGAGGTCACAGCCTGAGAGTGCCTCCTTGTGGGTGTGGCCTTCTACAAGGCGTGTCCTGGGAACTGCCTTCTTTCTCTCTCTCTCTGCCTTCATCTTCTGGCTGGAGAGCTGCTTAAGGGACTCACCGGAGCTGTGATGCTTCCACTGCCCTTGGATCCAGAAGATGGTGCACCCATTGGCCTATGATCTCCCTGCATTCTGCATTATGTGAGCCTGAAGAGGAACATATGGACTAGCAGCAGACTCATGGGCTTGAGTTGGCCTGGGCTGGAATGCTTTTTTTTTTTCAAATTTAAAATTGTTTCTTGATAGAAAACTCTTGCTCACACATCTGTGAGTGTCACCGGATTTGCTTCTTTAGTCAAGCTGGCCTAACACACCCAGCAAAGAAATCAGAGTGTCGCGGGAAGAAGGGTTGGTGTCTGAGGAGGGAGAAAGCAGGATGGAAGGTGGAGACATGGCCTGCCTCTGCTTCAGGGCAATCCACGTTGGGTTGGTCTGGAGTGGGCTTCTGCTCTAGAGAAGCCAGAGAAGGCCAGATGTGGAAGCCACATCATTTTCTCAGTCACTAGGAGTCAGACCGGACTCGATGACAATGTTGTTGTTGTTGCTGCTGCCAGGGACTGTGGAGTGAGCTCCAACCCACAGCGGCACGACCCTGTGTACCACACAACAAAACTCAGCCCGGTCCTGCGCCCCCCTTCTCACGAGTGTTGCTCTGCTGAGCCCATTGTTGAAGCCACTGGGTTGGTCCATCCCGTTGGAATCACCGACACATACCAATATACCATGCTCGGGAGGTCTGCTTTCTGCTTTACCTTGGGAAAACCTTGGCTCCTTGCAGAGCTGAAGCCTGACCTGGGTTTGAATCTTCCCTGGTCCACGGTGCCACTCTGACCAGGTTTCCTCCCTTTGTCCTCGTCTATAAAATGTGTCTAATTATAGTGGCTCTTCTATGTTACTGTAATAGTATAGCTGTAACACTATTATGTAGCTTGCTGCGCAATGTCAGCTACCTCCCAGGAGTCACGAAGTCTGCTTTGATCTTTGCCTGCATTTCCAGGACCTTTGACTGTGCCTGAAGAGGTCAGATTCTTAATAAGTGTTTGCCAAAGTAATATGTGGCCAAAATAGTAAAGATTAAGTGCCTTATTGCCGTAGCCGTGCTCATTGGATTTGCTTGACTAGAGAGCACTCGTGGCATAGTGGGTGAGGAGTCAGGCTGCTAAGAGCAAAATGGATCATTTGAACCCGCCAGCAGCTCCCGTGGAGAAAAATGAGGCTTTCTGCTCCCATAAAGAAAACGCACAGGGCCCCTTTGACAATTTCCTAGAGCTTTGCTATGGGTCAAAAACAACTTCCTGGCAGAGAAGCTTTCTTCTCCCCTCCCTCCCCTCCCCTCCTCCCCTTTTTCCTGCTCCCAGCCCCACCCCCAACCCTTCTTATTCCCCTGCCCTGCCACCAAGTTGATTCCCTTCCCTTCTCTCTTTCTTCCCCCACTGAAGACCCCTGGGGGGCGCTGTGGAGTCAGCGTTAGCCTCCTAACAACACACTGCTCTACCCAGACTCATACACCTACTCTCTGCTTTCTTGCATGATAATAACTTGGCTCATCCCATCCGTGTGAAATTCAGGGGCAATTCCATAATGGGCTTATTATTGCTATTTTTTTTTGAAGCCAAGGACAACCAGCAGGCGCTCTGCAGCAGAAAGAGGACACTCTCTGCTCCAGGAAAGGTTTATAGCCTGGATACCCTCCCTATAAGGAGGACCCTTGAGTTGGAATCGACTTGATGGCAGTGGGATGAGGATTGTCTTTATGGTCCCAGGAAAACACAGCATCTGTTAAAAGCTATGTTTGGTTGTCGTCCACTCCATTCCAACTCAGAGAGATCTCCTGGGGCAGAAGAACAGACGTGCCCCATGCGACTTCTGAACAGTGATTTTCCTGGGAGCAAACTGCCAGTCTTCCCTCCTGCGGAGTCTGAGGTGATCTGAGCCGCTGTCCTCTGGGTGAACAACCAAGCTTTTCACCTCTGCATGACCAGGGTGTTTGAATGTTTGGGAACATGTCTGAGGATAAAAAGGAACAGTGTGCCTTATCATTGTTTTGAAATGCCTGAGATTGACAAAAGGAAGACATCCTTTCTTTAAAAACAAAACAAAACAAAACAAAAAAAACACCCCAGCATCTTCAGAAGAAAGTGGGGAAGTGATTGTTGGCTATGTGGGAAACACTGTTAGAAGTTGTAGTCCTTGGGCAGTGCAAATGGTGCAGCGCTTAATGACTGTGTAAAAGGTTGGTGGGTGGCACTCACCCCGGGCACCGCAGAAGACAAGCCTGGCCATCTGCTTCTGAAAACCTCATGGAGGATTGGCACTCTGCACACCTACGGCCACCATGAGCCCCAAAAGACTCCACAGCAAAGAACAAAAACAGCAGCAAATGCCTGAGAAGTGTTAGCTGTTCTTATGAATAATCATTCCTAAAAGATATAGAAATAACAGACTGTGCCCTGGTGCCATCGTGGGCTATGTGCTGATCTACTAACCACAGGCTCAACGGATTGAACCCACCAGCTGCTCTGCAGAAGAGAGACGAGGCTGTCTGTGCAAGTAATGAGCAACAGTCCCCGAAACCCACAGTGACAGCGCGACTCTGTTCTCCGGGGTTTCTATGCTTTGGGGTGGACTTGATGGCATAGGGGTGTGGGGATCTGAACCAGAAGGATCCTTCGTGGTGACAGGAGATGAGCCATTCTGATCCAGGGGAGGAGACTGGCAACCTTGGAACCCTGTGGGGACAGTTCTCTTCTGTCCTGGAAGCTCACTGTGAGTCAGACTGAACCCCACGGAAGTCCATGTGGGTTGCTTTGTTTCCCTTTATCTGATCCAGAGTTGATTCAAGCCAGCTAATGAGAAAACAAACAAACAAACAAACAAACAAACAAACTTTGATTAAGAATATCTCTGTGAGAAGACAAGACTGTACTCCATTAGAAATTTTTAAAAAGATGTGGTTGGAGGAGTGGCTGCACATCGCGATCTGAGTTAAGCAGCATCCTATAGAAAAACTCCACTGGCATCCTTTCTTGCTGGGGAAGTGGTCAGTGTTTCTTTGGGACAACAACCAAAGGGCAGTGGTTTCACATCAAAGAAAAGAGCAAGGTGAGGGAGGGACATTTACAAGGAGTCGTCAAGTCATAAACTTTCTTAACAGACACTTCCTCCCCAAACTATGAGTTCCTGATCTCCTGCTGCAACATGATTAAGGCGATGTTTCCAAAGTGCACATGGGGTCGATCTGTGGATTGAATGTCTTGAAATTGACTGTCATGCTCTCAAGCCACCACATTGATTTCTGTATATGGTGACCCTCGAGCATAGGGTAGGACTGCTCCTGTGGAGTTCCAAGGCTGCCACTCTCTCCCAAAGTAGAGAGCCTCGTCTTTCTCCTGTAGACACTCTGGGGGATTTGAACTGCTGAACTCACTGTTATCAGTCCAACAGGTAGCGCACCACTTTAGGAACTGAGAAGTGAAAAGTTTTGCTTATTTTAAAATGGAGTTTTCATTGAGGGCTGAGTCACGCTACTTAGATATGCTAGCATATCCCTCCCTGCTTGATAGGTTCTGTGTTAGTCTGGGTAGACTAGAGAAACAAATTCATAGACACACATATGGATATAAGGGAAAGGTTTATATACAAGAGGAGTGGGACATTGAGAAAGCATCCCAACCCACTCCAGTCCAAGGTCATAAGTCTGATCTTAGCCCATATGTCTGATAGCAGTCTATAAAGTCTCCTTCTGACTTACAAAGCATTGCGATGACACCAGGACAATCAAAGACGAGTGGGTGCATAGTCTTGTGCGTTCGGTGGCAGTAGAAGCATCTCAGTGCTTGCAGGGATCTCCCAGTGGCTTCCCAAGCATCTCAGCCCTGGCATGAGTCTCTCTGTGGCTTCTCTTGCCCCAGAGGTCTGGTCCCAACAGAGCAAGCCCATGTGGCTTCTTCTCTGGCTCCTCCATTCTCCAGGAATCAGGATCGATTAGCATGCTGTCATCTCGTCTTGTCAGTAGTTCATCCTCTAAGCAACTGAGTCTAGTCTCTCTCCTCCAATTGGGAAATACAGCGAGACTTTCCAGAGTTCTCAGGAGAAAGCCATGCCCACACAGAGACCTCATTGGCTATCTCCGGAGTGACAGGCTAGGCTCCACCCCTACACTCCCAATCATGAAATTCACTTCAAATACATGACCGCCACAGGTTCTATTGACAGCGCACCCCATTCGTTACCTAAAGAGCACACGATAAATCATTCTAGAGGAAGGAATAAATAAAATGAGACCTTCACAAACTAATATTTAGACACCTACCCATTGTCTGTCACTTGAGAGTGGATTATTTCGAACTTGACAGCCACGTGAAAAGGAATCAGGGCTTCACAGACCAGGGCGTTGCTAAGGACTGGGAGACGCTATGATGTGGAGAGGGAGCTCTAGTGGCATAGTGGTTACCCATTGGACTGTGATGGTTGGCAGTTGGAAACCACCAGTCGCTCCTCAGAAGAAAGCCTGTAAACAGTCAGTCTCAGAAACCCACAGGGGCCCAGTATGAGCCGGCAATGACTTGATGGCAGTGAGAGGTGAGTTGGCATCTACTCCAAGGTAGGGAATTTTAAAATTATCAATTGGATTCATATAGTTGGGGAGTAAAATAAAAATCCATTGCCGATACCCAAATGTGGAGAACCATCTTGGGGTTAAATTTACATCTGCAAATGTCTTAAAGACAACTGAAAAAGACCATCATTCTGAAGACATGCTGATCTACTAAGAATATAAAGGCATGCTTCGGTAACATGCCTTCACATGCAATGACAATGGCTTTGCAGAGTGAGGGAGGGTGGGAAGGTGAGGTGTCGGGGAAATAAGCAGCTCCTCTTGTATGTGTTGTATTCTACATGACATGGTGGTGTAGTGGTTGGGAGTGGGAAGGTAGGGACTGCTAACCACAAGGTCAGAAGGTTCAAACCACCAGCCTCTCTGAGGGAGAAGACCCACTGCCTCCTCCTGTAAGGACACCCATGGGTGCAGTTATACGCTGCCCTAGCAGGTCCCTAAGAGTCAGAACTGACTCCAGGACAGTGAGTTTGGTTTGATTGGGTGCTGTAATGTGTACATAGGAACTCACTCTTTTCTAAATATTAGTGGATGTCTGATAATTAATTTTAAAATGACATCATCACACAGATACCTACTGTGGTAGTCACCTAATCTGGTGTCAATTTGAAGATTAAGAGTGTAGGGGTGGAGTCTAGCCTGTCAATCTGGAGAGAGCCAATGAGACCTCTGCGTGGGCATGGGAATTCTGGGAAATGTGGTGAATCTTTCCTGGAGGTAGGAAACACTATCACTCTGCTTACTCCCTGGGAGACATTGCAGCTGACAAGACACATGGCAGCGTGCTGATCAACCCTGAGCCCTGCAAACTGGAGGAGCCCTGGGGAGACCCCTGCCAGCACTGAGATGCTTCTACTTCCACTGGATATGCAAGACTCTGCACCCACTGGCCTGTGATTTTCCTGCATTCAGCATCATTGCCTATGTTTCTTGGGTCTAGAGAGGACTTTATAGATTGCTGTCAGACATGAGGGCTAATATCAGATTTATGATCTTGGACTGAACTGGGTTGGAATGTTTTCTTATGTACAGTTGCTCTTGTACATAAACCGCTTCCTTAAATACACATGCCTGTTTATGAATTTGTTTCTCTAGTCTACCCAGACTAACACACCTATTCTCTGCTTTCTTGCATGATATAACTTGGCTTATCCCATCAGTGTGAAATTCTGGGGCAATTCCATAATGGGTTTTTTTTATTGCTAATTATTGGGAAGCCAAGGGAAATTTGCGTTGATAATGTATAGCAAGAGCCTGCCTCGACTTATCTCATTAGGGATGCTGATGTGGTTGGGCCATTTACTATTGAGTGCTGATTCTGTTCTGCCAATTCAAACACAAGAATACTTAAGACCTGCCATCTTTGTGGGGGGATGGGGAGGTTCAGTTCAATTGGCAGTGTACTTAAAGTGCTTGGTGTACATGCCCACTAGCCTTTACCATCTAGATTGTAAAATCTGACATTCCAACAGCAGAGAACACCTATGCCACCTCCCAGGTCCGCATCCTTGAACAATATCTCATGTCTGCGTTTGCAGCAGCAAGGGGGAAGTTGGCCAGAGCACAATGCCAGTCCCATCTGGATAGAGTCAATTGGGATCTTGGGTGTTTACATCAACACTCAGCATTTTCTTTTGCGTGAATGATCTTCCATGGGAAACCAATGTGGTACATATCTTCAAGACTTTCTTGAATTTGTAAATTGAACTCATTTGCCGTGTAGCTTAACTTGCAGCGATAGGCATGTGATGACCTCTCACCTCAGGGAGAGAGGTGTGCAGTCCTTAGAACAATCCGCTGAGCTAGACCAGCATGTGGCCAAGGATCAGGTCATCAGAAGACCTACATGGATAGGAAAGAAGAACTGCCCGGAACGGGACCAAAGGGCAGGGAGGAAGTGGGAAGTGGGCTGTTACATTGCTGCCATGACCATGGACATTGTTTTGAGATAAACTGTGTGTGAATTATTGAGTGGGAAATCCATGTACGTGGAACCAAAAGCACGCTAAGAGGTTGGAGATGACTGTGACCATCCTGTGGCCGTTTTTGCGGAGAAGTACAGGGCGGGGCAGGTGCCAAGACCACCTGCTCTGTAGGCACAACTCTGTGGCTCATATTGGGGAGTTGGGCAGCCATTCCCACACTCCTTTGTGCGTTCACCGTGCATGATCCACATGCTCCACTTGCCGAGATCCCTTCCCAATCTAAGACCCAAACAAAAGAGGTCCTGAAGCATACCCTACATACAAAAATGGACTTTAAAAACAAAATCAACAGCATCCTGTTTATTACTTACACGTGGATCATCCTCAGTATTATAATGGTGGACATGAAGCATCTTACTTTAGGATTCGAAGGACGGATCCTCACAAGGAAACCTATCTTGGGTGCCGTTTCCCCTTTCTATTGTGCTTTACGTAGGATGGCTTCATGGTATGGTGAGCAGGAAGAAGCATCTCCTTGATTAAGATCTCGGGGGGAGGGGGGGAAGGAGATTCTGATCCCTTTCCATCATTCATCTCCTGGATCCATCACAACCTGCCGTCAAAGTGCCTGCAGGTAAGACCATGGTGGGAGTCTGCCCGTAAGTGATGGGAAGCACACCTTCCTGGAAGGTAAGCTACATTAGTTTTGGCGGGAAGGCACAGGAAGTCCTTGCTGAGGAAAGTTTGAGTCATGAGTGGAAAAGCCTGCCCATTCTTGAGTCCTCTAAGAGCTTGCACGGTGGTACCTGCCCTTTGCTCCCCAACTCCAGAGGAAGACCAGTCCAGGCTGGTCTCTGTGTTGGAGGCTTTCCTTGTCCCTGCTGATGTAAGCGTTTGGCAAGCTACGGATGCTGCAGGGCGATGTTCTCTGCACATGGCTGAGGGGGATCCTGTAAACATCATTGGATGGGAGGAAGCATTGGTTTCAGCCATGCTGGACTCCTTTATCTTCAGACGCTGCAGGCACTGCGGCTCTGCAAAGCTCCTGGGTATAAAGGCCAGAAGGAGTGGTAGAAACCGGGCTGAACCAGGAACCAAACAGAATCGTGGCTTACTTGGGAGTTCACTTCTCAATCAGGTCATAAATCAAAGCACCGTTGATAGTTCCAATCACATCTGGTGACCCCTTCGGTGGTTGCTCCTCAGAGACCCACTGCTCATGTGTGGGAGACCCAGGGTCTCTCACCCTTGCCAGTGTGTCCCTCCCGTGACATGGACTAAATTGTGTCTCTCCCCCCAAAAAACGTGTCAAATGGGCTAACCCACGTTTCTGACTATAGCCAAAACACCCACTCGTCTTCCGCTGGCATCAAGAACTGTCCTGTGTGCTCGCCATCCTTGTCTTTATGCTGTTAAAGAGGCAGGGTGCAACCTACCAGATTAAACTGTGCTTTGAGTTCATCTCTCAAGATACAAAAGTAATTAAACAAACGAAACATCAATGACTTTTAAAATTCCTTGACTCTAATTACAATGAAAACACAACACACCCAAATCATTAGGCAACAGCAAAAACAGAACTCAGACAGTAATTGATAGCAATAAACACACACATCAGAAAGGAAGAAAGAATCCCAAGCCACTATTTTGCCCAGTACCTTCAGCATAGGTAAAGGGCAGCGGAATACACCTACAACAACCGGAAGAAAAATGATGAAGGCAAGATGAGAAATAAATGAAGCAGAAAAACAACAGAATCTGCAAGACAAGAAGTCCGTTCTTTAAAAAGATTAACAAAACGGGTAAACCACTGGTGAATCTAACAAAGGAAATGGAGAATAGGCAAATGGCATGGATATGCAAATGACGTGACTACAGCCTGGCATTAAATGGTCAAGGGTCACACAGGACCAACTGAAATAAGGAGGGTTGAAATACAACTCTGTGAGCGAACTGTGCTTTGCCAGGTCTGAAAACCTGGAAGAATTGGATATCTCTCTGGAAGCTCACTACCAAAGCAAACTCAGACAGATATAAAACAAAAGCTGAACAGATCTATAACAAAGGAAGAGATTGAACCTAATGTTAAACTATCATCCCAAAATTAAAAAGTTGGGATCCTGATAGCTTGATGGATGAATTCTACCAAAGATTCATGAAGGAACGGACACTGATTCTACTCAAATCATTTCAGAGTATAGAAAATGGTGGGAAATCCCTGGATTCATTTTATGAAGCAAACAAAACCACGTCACCTTGATACCAAACCCAGCCAGACTCATCATCCCAAATGAAAAGTATTCCCAGTATCCCTCATGAACAGGTTCTCCTTAAAGTACTAGCCCAGGGAATCCAACAGAATATCTGAAAAGTAAGACATCCTGGCCAAGAGGAACAAAGGAAGAGGTGCTTCACTTTCCACTGTCCTGACCCCCTTCACAGGCACTGTAGTCAAAACAGGCTGGCCCTAGTACAATCAAGCAGAACTGAGAATCCAGGAGGAAATCCATCTGCCTACGCATGGCTGATCATTTACAAAAGGCCAAGCACGTTGGTGGCGAAGCGATCACTTCTTTAACAAATGGTGTGGCCAAACTGGATATCCATTTGCATAAGAATGAAACAGGACCCAAATCGCATGCCTTATACAAGAATGTCTTCAAGATGGTTCAAAGTCCTGAAAGTAAAACCTAGGATGAAAACAATAGGGACACACTTAGAGGCCCTAATATATGACCTCAACACATTATCAAACACAATGAAAAAAGACACACACACCTGGAAGACAGAGCAGAGGACTTAGCCTTCCTAAAAATTAGACAACATGCATCAAAAAGAGTACGGAGACCCCACAGGCTGAGAAATCAAAACCAGCAATGGCGTGTCACACGAGGGGGCGAATCTTTATAGAATCCCTGCGTTCCTCAACAAGAACAAAGCAAATCATCCCAATGAAAAGGGACAGGGGATCTGGATACCACCAAAGATGACATATGTGTGGCCCAGAAACATGAAGAACATTTTTGATCATTAACCACTCAAGAGAGGCCCATCAAAACAGCAACGAGATAGCTATCATCTCACCCCAGCATGAATGGCAAAGTTCATGAAGGGAGCAAACAACAAATGCCACTGAGGTGGTGGAGAAGCTGGAACTCTCAGATCCCGGGGTGGGAGCCTGCAGTTGTCACTTGTGTGTGCCCTTCTGCCTTCAGATAGGGTCTCCCCTCTGCGGCCATCACAACATCAGGGAAAAAGGGAAGTCACCTTATTTTCCTGGCGGGCTAAGCTGGAGTGTCTTTAAGAAGATAACCAAATCTCTTAGGGCTTCTTTGGGGCAAGCAGCATAACTCCCTGAATTGAGATTCTACAGAGGCTGAGTCAGGACTGGTCCCTCTTCCCTTCGTCCTGCCTAATACTGAGGCTGGTGTGTTGCCGAGGTGCTGAAGCAACGCCCCCAGTATGTCAATACTGGCTAGGTCACTCATGGTGGACAGGTCTCAGCAGGAAAAAAGACCTGACCCTCTGCTTCTGAAAGTCCCCTTGGATCCCAACAGGCCGCCGTCTCACGTGGTGCTGGAAGGAGGCACAGGACTGGGCAGCGTTTCTGTCTGTCCCCAAGAGCCCAGCTTGGCGGAGGAAGTAGGGGATCTGTGTGTGTGACGTGGCCCCAGGCGCAAGGTTGGAAGCATGTTGCTACTGATTGGGGACCATCCAGTCCATTCCAACCCAAGGTGACTCTGCAGGACGAGGAAGAACTGACCCCCTGGGGTCTTTTGGTCCCCTCACTCTAGGAGCAGATTTGCATGTCCTTGTTGTTGTTTTCCTGTTCTTGTCGTTGTCAGTGACTGTGGAGTTGCAACCCTCTGGACAACAGACCCAAACAGCCCCCCGGTCCTCCTTCACCCCCACAATTGTTGTTAGGTTCAAGTCCCTCATCCAGTCATTGCATCAGTCCAGCTAGGTGGCTTTTCTTCTACCCCTCTACTTTACCAAGCATGATGTCCTTCTCCAGGGACTGTTTTTTTCCCCAGAAAATCCATCCCAAGTCTTCAGTTTTTAATAAATCACTGCTGAATAAATCACACCAGGGGAATCTGCATTTTCATGCAAAGATGTGCTACTTGGAACAAGTCCTAATCCTAGCCTCAATACCCAAAATACCATAAATAACCCCCCCCCCCACCTCACTCACCTCACTGCTTAAGAGTAGACTCATAGTGATGTCCCTCCAGGAGAGAACAGAAGGACTCCTGTGGGTTTCTGAGACTAGATCTCAATGGGAGTGGAAAGCCTCCTCTTTCTCCCTGAGGAAGGGCTGGTGGTTTTGAACTGCTGACCTTGCAGTGAGCACCTGAACCTGTAATGGTTTGTTTGATAAAGGCTTAAAAGCACGGCAGGGGAAGGCTTTGGGAAATGCGATACTTCTTGCAAGGTCAAAATTAAGGTGAGACTTCAAACTAGCCATCTATAATGGCAGTTCACCCCACAGACAGGTAAGTTTCTTTAGCATCGATTGGCCGAGTGAAGTATTCCTATGGGGCGAGGACGTGTTAGGGGGAGACCTGGAGCGAGATCGCCACCTGGTGCACGAAGGAAGGATTGCTCGTGCAAAAAAGCCCCACTGGTAGCTATTTTTTTGGCAGCCGCGGCTTTCACATCCTGAGCGGCACTTCTGCATCCCGCTCCTTCATGCACGCACTTCTTTATTCATCAGTTGATCTCTGCACCTCCTTCCAGGCCAGAGCTGGGAATACAGAGACGGGAGCTCCGGGTGCTGCAGCCTGAGGGAAACGGGAGCCACAGGAAGCATGAGGCGCGTGGCTCACCCAGCACCTGGTGGGGGTGGGAGTGGGGGCCGATGGGAGCGTTCGTTTATGGACATCCTCCCTGGAGGCGGGGCACGGACAAGAGTCTAAGGACTAGAAAGTAACCAGGGGAGTCAGTGGAGAAAGAGTTGTGGGCGGGGCGGTCGAACAGGTATAGGCAAAGGCCCTGGGGCAGGAGGAAGCAGGCGGTCTCCAGGGAGACCCAGGAGGGGGTGGAGCAGAGGGGGTGAGGGGGAAAGTGACCAGGCATCCCACTTTTGGCGCGACAGTCCCGGTTTTAAACAATTTTTCCTGCATCCCGTGGTGTTTTACAATAGTCCCGATTGGAATTCTTCCCCCTCATTCCCCCACCCCTTTGCTGATCTTGGGGTTGCCGTCCCACGCGTGCGTTCAAGTGTGCGGCCTGCTACCACGATCCTTGCGCGCCCCCTGCAGCCAATGCATAAAATGACAGCCTGGTGGGAAAGGTTTGCTCCTCCCGGCCTGCAGAAGGGCCATTCTGATGGGAGTTCCCCGGAGCCAGGGAGAGAGCCGCAGGTTTCGGGAGGGGGGGGCCTCCCACCCTCCAACTGCTTTTGTCAAGTGATGTGATGAGCTTAATATTGCTCTGTGATAGGTATCTAAATGAAGCGGCAACGACAATTTTGTAGCCTGCATGCCAATTCCCGGAAGGATTATTCCCATTCCCACCCCACCTCTCCAATTTCCAGGCAACATATTTACGCTTTTTAGAAAAGTCATTCTATTGGGGGCTCATACAACTCTTATCACGATCCATACATCCACACACTGTATGTCAAGCACATTTGTACTCTTGTTGCCCCCATCATTCTCAAAACACTTGCTTTCTACTTAATTCCTTGGTATCAGCTCATTCCCCACCCCCACCCGTCCCTGATACTTACACTTCTTTGTTTCTCCCTCTGGATTTTTTTTTTTTTTGCTGGAAGTTAGATCGTTTTCTATGATCATGTCTATGCTTTGTTATGAATCACATTTTTACTAATAGCTCTCACCTAACATGAGGGGGTACCAGACCCCCAAATGGGAAAAAAGACCTGCCGGGTGGAGCGTTTGTTAGTTTGCCTTTTTCCTTGCTAGGTGAGTCTCACTCTGAGTTACTGCACTCAGTAGCATCATCTGGGAAGGTTCTCTAACATCTCATCATGGGTCCGATTGGTGCAATTGTACAGCGATAATAAGTAAAGATTATAGTCAAGTCATAGAAAATGAGAGATAGAAATAATGGAGTCAGACACATTTTCATGGTAGCATGCTCACCTCAGCCCTGCTTGGTGGTGCACACGAAGAGAGGGCGGCAGGAGAGGACTTGGGGAGAGGGAACAGGGAGTAGAGAGAGAGAGGAGTTGGAGAAGGAGAGGCTGGAGAGAGAGAGAGAGAGAGAGAGAGAGAGAGAGAGAGAGATCCCTAAGCCTTAGATATCTTTTGGGGACATGCAAGCTCCCTAATTACAGGTAAGGACATACGTCACAGGAAAGGGCTGTGCTATAGGTAATACACTGATGAAGAAGGGGTGGTATTGGGGTCCCACATGTGACCAGGAAAGACCCCAGAGTCATGGACGTGACTGAACAGGTTTGACTTGTTCTCTGGCTCTTACATTAGGGTGTGACCTCCACCTAAGGGGATCAGATTGGTGGTTAACAAGCTTCAGGGAGAGGCAATCTATTGTGATTAAGCAGCAGGGGATGGGCCTGCAGCAGTCTGGAATCTTCAGGGAGAATATCTCTAAGTTTTTGTCC
>PVJH01026640.1:0-29778 GCA_004026705.1 Nesogale talazaci
ATTATTTCTCATTTCAGGGTAAAACTAATAAATAGTAACTGAAGTTTCCATCATTTTGCTATTAGACCTCTAATATTAGTTGTTATTAAACTATGTAGACTCTCATATTTTATTATTTAATAAAATATTTATTATCTCTCCTAGTTCACCTATGGAGGTAAACTGGCATCAGTCAATCCTAAATAAATATATGGTTGTAAGACTTGAATGTAATATGTAAAGACTATACTATATATGCAGAATTTTCCAGGTGTGTAAGACAGAATACATCTATCTTCAAAGTAAGTATGTTAATTTGTCCTAATCAAGCATCTCCATTTTTCAGTTTCTGGGCAAGTAGACAATATTATGATAAACAGCGAGAAGATCAAGGTTGTCAAGAATTTCATTTTGTTTTGATCCACAATCAAATGCTCATGGAAGCAGTAGTCAAGAAATTAGACAACTCATTTTGTTGGATAAATTTGTGCTTAAAACATAATTAGTGTTGAAGAGCAAGAATGTCACTTTGATGATTAAGGTGTTCCTGACACAACCTTGGCATTTTTCAATCCCTTCAAATGCATCTGAAAAATCTGACAATGAGTAAATTAGACCCTAGAATTGATGTAAATAGTGTAAATAGTGGAGTTGCAGATGAATTCTTAGTGTACCATGAATTGCCCAAAGAACAGACATCTGTCTTGGAGGAAGGAAAACCAGAATGTTCCTAAGAAGCAAGTATGGGAATCTTTTCATCACATGTTTTAGCTATGGTGTGAGGACAAACAAATCCTGAGAAATTACATGAGTCCACACAGTGTAGCAGAAACTTTGAGGATTATCAAAAATAGCAAGTAATTGAAAAAGAGAAATGCTCAAGGAGATGAATTATCATGGTGTTTGCAAAGATGGACTCAACCATGAAAATATTTGTGAAAATGGTACCAGAGCAGGCAGTCAGAATACATCTTGCAACAATAACAGATTCAGTCAGATGCTGAATGGTTTTTGTAGTGGGGGGACTTGCGTGGAAAGAGATATGCTGTTACTGCCTTTGGTGATACTTAGTTCATGAGTGTGCTCTTTCTCAAAATTCACACTGACAGAAGAACAAGAAAAATAACAGAAATGTATATTCCAAAAGATGGGTGGCTACTATATAATAGTGGCTGTTGTAGAATTTATAGTTATTCCTTATAAATTTTGAAGCATCAGAGTTTTGGGTTTAATGATGCATTTGAGAGTAATGTAACTTGCCTGTATCTATGTGACACACTCAGTCTGGTAGAGAACAACAATTTTTAGATGCACAGCTTGAGCTCCAGGGGGACAATTTGTATGACAAAGAGGTAAATGTAGACTGAGCACCAAACATCCCAATCTTGGAAAAGCAAAACAGGATTCTTATAAGAAGAAACACTCAGTATGGGACTTACTGGAAATTGTGTAAGATTTTTGGAGACAAAGAAAACATTACATAAAGGAACGGAAACAAGGACAGGAAGTCTAAAGCAGTTCCAACAATGGGAATTTGCATGTTTTAGAATTATAGAGATGCCTATAAATAAAATTATATCTTTGTAACATAAAGACACACTTTATATTCATAAAACACTCTACATTTCAGGGGACTTTGCTGAATTTTCAAAGTCCTTTCACTTATTTCATTTAACACACACAATCCTGTGAACAGAAAGTATTGGAGATTTACAAGTGACTTGTGAAGCTATGTAGGTGGCTTCATCAAAATACAAGCAAGCAGAGGGAATGAATTATGATTCAGTTCCCTTAAATATTGATTCATTGTTCTGAATAAACAAAATTTAAGCAGTACATTTACAATGCTAATATAAGCTATGAGGCATTGCTAGCTTTGGCCAATAAAAACAATGAATTTTAGTTTTCTAATGTTAAGAAATACAACTTATGGAATTAGATTGAGGGTGCTTTGAAGCAAAAGTCCTAGAAGTGTGAAATCTTTATTTCAGATGCATTACATAATAATGTTCATACTTAAGTTATGAATAAATTATTCACTATTTTTTTCTCAGAGAGAATCACAGGTTTAACACTTAGAGTTGCTTGATTTCTAAATATTATCTATTTAACAGTAGACATTTGTTACTAATGTCCACTATAATAATTTTTCTAATTTAGCAATAGTACTGCACTCAGAAATAAACTTTTACTTATTACTGATAATAAGCATTCTTCACAGAAAACTTGTATATTGTATTGATAGCTAGTAGATTTCTGTCAATGTGTAGTTTAACTAAATAATGAGTTATATAAACCATTTTTGAAATAACAATGTTTTAGAAAAATTGGCTGGATTATATTATGTGATCATTTTTTATTACTTTTCACTTTTCAGTTCAAATATTATGTCTTCCACTTCACAAAGAATATAATTAATCGTAATAAAAATAATGGTATTTAATGATTTTAAAGCATTGTGAAATAGATAAAAGTTTACAATGCTGATCAACCGTTTGATGCTTAATAATTCATACTTTTTTTCAACTTACTCACTGCAATTCCTTCAATGTATCATCACTTATTCTACTTTCTCCCTGTCTTGTTTTTATTTATCCATCTTTCTTAAACTTCTGAATTTTGGCGTTGGGTAAATGCTACCCTGTTGATTTTAAATGCATGATTAAAAGATTTTGTTTTCTTTTTTTACTCTTTTAGGAGTATGTTCAATTACAAACCTGAAAGATGACTAATGGCCACCCTTTTGGGAGTTTCACCAATCTCTTTCTGAGCAATCAATTGATTTCTTATGATTTTGTGTTTCAGTCCACATTTTTTCCCATTCATTTCAGGACCTTCTTAATGTGATCCTTTTCAGGGTATAACAGCAGCAAATTAATGAGCATCCATTTTGCAACATGCCTCCTACTAGTCATTCGTTTGCACATTCTCTCACCTAACCATAATAGCACTGAACTTTCATGTGTCCTTTTCTGTCCCTAGCTATCAGGCTTGGTAAAGTAGATGGCCATATTCCGGAAAAAGGGTTAACACAAGACAAATTAGACTCAAACATACCAACACTTAAGAGAATGGCACAGGTCCAGGTGCTATTTCATATTGCTAAACATAGAGTTGCCATGAGTTAATGACAATTTTACGGTAATTAACAAACACAAAACACTACTGGAGAGGCAGTTTTGTTGAAACAGGAAAATCTCTTCAAATAATTGTGGACATGTGCATTCAAA
The DNA here is from genome assembly GCA_004026705.1 of Nesogale talazaci. Taxonomy (NCBI): domain Eukaryota; kingdom Metazoa; phylum Chordata; class Mammalia; order Afrosoricida; family Tenrecidae; genus Nesogale; species Nesogale talazaci. The sequence goes on from PVJH01026640.1 coordinate 3,210, forward strand.
TCACAGTGTTTTATGTGTTTCAGGACACTTGCTGTCCCTCCCTATCAAATACATATACAAATATCTAAAGAGTACATGAAATAATACATGGGAACACTTGAAATAATATGGCAAAGCATATGTCTGTGTACAGATTATTCTTAAGGGACACAGAATTTTCTGTTGGGTTTATTTGCTGCATTTTAACTCATATACAGTCTTAGTTTAAATAATTGTGAAGAAATATATTGAAAATTGAGCTTTTGGCCTCATTAGCAAGGTTAACAATGATCTAATGAAACAATGCATGCAAAATTATTTGTATATTACAAAATATTCTGGAACTGTAATTGTAATTATTTTCCTTGGGCTATAATTTAATATTTGTGAAAACTATTTTCTATTTCTATAATTCAAATAAATTGAGTCCTAAGTAGACATACCATTAAAGAATATTACCTTTAGGGAAAAGAAGGCACTATTAAGGTGCAGCAAATTAAGCATATAAGCAACTTTTGAGAGAAAAGCACAGAGCTCTTTCCATTTATATTAACAGAAAACTCACCTAGACATATGGGTGTCTAAATTCAAGGCAAGAACACTTATATGGTATACATAGAACTTCTAGGTGATTACATTAATAAAACACTGGCAAAAATGATCAACTTAAGACGTTGAGACTCCCTTCCTCTCCTTCAAGAGAAGAAGAGACATATATTTGTTCTAGAAGGCTTTGAAATTTAACTACTGGAGGCATATTAAAGGTTTTCAGCTGTACCTGATGAAGTTTCATCTGACACATTGTCAGTTTTTAAAAGGACCTAATATATATGTTATATTATAACATATAATATGTTATAAAACATTAATATAGTATATTATTATGTAAAATTTTATTGAGGGGCTCTTACAAACATTATAAAATTTCACCATACAGTTAGTTGTATGGCGCATACTTGTACCTATGTTGTCAACATTTCCTTTAAGATCATGGATCCTATATTTTTTTGATAGCTGGGCATCATCTACTTTCTTCACCACATTTGCTTATGTATCCATTTTTTCCTCAGCAATTGTGTCAGGAAGGTAAGCATCATATAGTGCCAGGTAATTGGAAAAAAAGTGTTTTTATCTTTAGGGAGGCCTTGGGTAAAGCCTGAAGTTCATCTGTTTTCTTCATATTTAATATATAAATATCTGTATATTGACCTATAGCCCCATCATTGTAAATGTGGTAGTTACATAATCTGGTGTCAGTTTGGGACTTAAGGGAATTTAGGATTAAGAGGTGAAGTCTAGTCTGTCAATTGGATCATAGACAATGAAGCCTCTGTGTGGGCATGGCCTTCTCTGAGAATTCTGGGAAAGTTCCTCTTTGAAGGCAGAAGCCACATTCTCTCTCTCTGCTTACTCCCTGAGAGACTCTCTACTGACAAGGCACATGAATCTCTGCTTATGAGTGCAAGACCCCAGGACGTAGACAAGCTATGATGAGATAACTGCCAGTGCAGAAATGCATCCACCAGCACAAGAGCCACAAGGCTATCCACCAACTAGCCTGTGGAATTCCTGACGTCAGCCTCATTGCATGTGTTTCAAGAACCTGAAGAGGACATGTGGGCTAGTATCCGATTTAAGAACTTGATCTGGACTAGACTGGGATGTTTTCTCACTATTCAATTATCCTTGTTTATAAACATCTTTCATGTACACATTTGTTTCTCTCGTCTACCTGGAATAGCACATTATGGTACTTTGGAATAACCAAAGACTAAAACCAAAGAAAATAATCAAAACTTTAACTTCCCATATTCTTTCCAGAAAAAAAAAAAAAAACATGGGTATATCTGACATCTGGCTAGCCAAAGTAGAAAAACTGCTTTGAGGGAGAGTTCAAACAAACATCCAATCTCCATGTTTATGATTTGTTTCTCTAGCACCCCATTCTTGATACCATGATGAGCTAGTCTGTGGATAACGTAGAAGGAATTGTTTTTCCACAAATTTCTCCATGTCTTCCAAGATGTTGAACTCATTGGAGTATATACCTTCATAGTACTGTGCAATTGAAGTTTTAATTTCATTACCATCTGTTGTATTTCCCCCAGATTCAAACCCTCATCCTAGCTATTATTGTTTGTTCTTTGCATATTTGGGTTAAGTTTTCCAATGTTCTATAGATTCTGCTAATCCTTTGAAGGCACCAGCTTTTTGATGCATTTAATTTTTAATTATTTTCTTCTTTACCCACTGGTCTATATCTGACCTTAGATTTTTTTTAAATTTCTTTTCTTTTGCTATTAGTGAGATGATTCTGTTGACTCTGCTCTAATTACTGGAGGCTTTGTGACAGTATCAATCATAAGTCTCTCTCCCTTTTTCATGTGTGCATTTATCAAACTTCCTCTTATAACTGCTTTTTCTGTGTTTCAAAGGTTTAGGCACATTGTATTCTATTTCTCTTTGGATTCTAAAACCTTCTTAATTTCATTTTTTATCTAGAAAAATACCCCCTCATTTTGCAATTGGGAGTTATGCATTCTCCATTTATTTGTCCTTGTTTTCTTAACCAACACTTTGCTCATTTCCAGTCATATAAGTCTCTATGTACTTGAGTTAACTCAGGCTCACTTTTCACCCCAGAATGTTGTCTATCTATTAGCATGTACCATTTGAGATAGAAGAGAGTGTGATTATTTTTGCATTTGGGTGGAGGATTCTAAAAATGTCTATTAGGTCAACTAACCTAATTGTAAAGTTTACTTCCCTATCTGCCTTGTTAAGCTTCTTTCCTGTGATCTTTCTCAGAGAACGGTGTAATAATTCACCTACTATGATGGTTGAAGCTGTGATTTCTTTTTTCATATTTTGGAGTGTTTGATTGACAAATATCTCTGATCTCTTGTTGAACACATATCTATTTATTATGTGCACTGATTTTGGTCTTCCATTTTCTTGAACATAATATAGTGAACCTCTTTATCTTGGTTATACCTTGCACCTTGTAATCAGTGTGTCAGAGATTAGCATTGCAACCCTTGCTTTCTTAGGTTGTTTTTGCTTTTTAAATCATTTTATTGAGGGCTATTACAGGTCTTATAAAGTTTCTCCATCAGCTGTATCAAGCATATCTGTACCTATGTTGCCATCATCATTTCCAAAAAGTTTTCTACTTGAGCCTGGGTATAAAATCTTCTTTTGTCCCTTCCTGACCCCACCTTCATGGAATCCTTGATCATTATATATTGTTCTTATTATTTCATATCTTAAACTTTCTCTCTCTTTACCCACATTTCTGTTATTCATCATCTTGGGTGGGGTGCTCAGTCTTGATTGGTTCCCCTTTTCTCTACTTTTCCCCTCCCCAAATTCCTCCCTACTCTCATGATATTGCTACTCCTAGTTATGTTCCAAAGAATTTTATCAGACCTGAATTCCCTGTGCCAAGACCTCTTATCTCTACCAATGTTTGTTCTCCAGTCTAGCCAGATTTACAGAACTGGGGCACAGTAGTGGGCATAGGGTGGGGAGAAGCATTCAGGTACTATAGAATGATGTGTGTTCCATCAGTACTGTACTACACTCTGGTTGAAACATTGCTTCCTTATAATCCGTCTGTGGGAGATATCCAATAGTCTGCAAATGGGTTTTGAATCTCCACTGAAACCCCTTTGTTTGCATCAAGATAGGTGTTTGTTTGGGATCTTTTGATACCTGAACCAGTCAACACCTCTTGATCACACAGGCTGTGTGCTTCTTCAATGTGGGCTTATTGGTTTCCCTGCTTTATTTGAATTGCCATTTGCTTGGCATATTTTTCATCAGCCTTTAATTCTCAGCCTCTTTTTGTCTGCAAGCTTGAGATGTGTCTCTTTTAGATAATACATGAATGGGTTCTTATTTCTAAGTCAGTCTACCAGTTTATCTTTTAATGGGTGAGTTCAGTTATTTGACATTTAGAGTTATTACATCCATCTGTGGACCCTGTGATATCATCTCATACTGTTTGAGTTGGATTTCTAACTATTTCCTGTATTATTGTTGTATTGTCTGCTTTTGTGTTGGGGGGAAGGCTCTGTCTTGTATTCTTTTCACCATTGAACTTATGTTATCTTGGAGCTTTCTTTGATTTGTTGATCTCTGCATGGAATAGCTTTATGTGGTGGTCTCCTATTTGTGCTTGGTGCATGTTGTTCTTCTGATCAGAGTGGATCAGTAAGGTGTTTTTGTAGAGCTGGATTTCTTTTAATTCATTCCTTAAGATTTTCCTTGCCCATAATGCACATATTTCTCATTCTATCTTGATAGAGAGTTCGGCGGGATAGAAGGTTCTTGGGTGTGCATGGTTCCCATTTCAACTTTGTGAGGATGCAACCATATGAGCTACTTATAAAATTGTCAAGTTAAGATGATCTATCAAGTTCAAAAATGAAAAAAAAATGATACTTATTTATTTACTATATTTGTTCCTGAATTCTTTGAGAATTTTGGTATGTACAATGTACATTTATGTACCTTGCATAACTAAATAAGTCTGTATTGCACATCAGAATACAATTAACTATGTACATTTTTGTCATTTTTCTGAGCTTATTCTAACGACTCGTACTGAATGGAATGAGCCACGGATGTGCAGTCTGGATGGTAGCTTCTGATAGCTGGCTTCAAGCATACTTCCAAGTGATCATGAATCATGGTGGAATAGTACTTGAACTTAATGATCTTATTGTGGGAAAAAGTTGACTCACATTAATAAGTAGAGCTGAATAATGCAGTCAAGGGAGCAGCACATTTTCTTGTTTGGGTACTTTCCCTAGGTGAGTAATTTACAAAATTGTTCATGCGCTCTGAGTTTCAGCTAAATATTGGCTTGTAATGTTAAAATCTCCCATTCCATATGAAAGTGGTTTTTTTCTTCTTACTTGCTTGATCTCCCTCACTCATTTTAATACCCTTTCTTATGTGTAAGAGAAGAAAAATCAAGGCCTAAAAATTGGCGATAACTGAGTTTTGGTGCACTTAGCATGAGTTTGACACCTAAGATTGTATCAGATTGCCTGCACTGTATATCAATTAAATGACGGGATTAATGATAGGCTTATGTCTATTTTTAACTGCCATGAAATCTGCCTACACTACATTTGTGATCAACTAGCAGATTGCAATTGACTTATTGAGTACCTCTGCTCTCCTCTCTCTTCTTCAGGCTATCTCCTGATAGGTATAAGTATATTCTTATCTGAGTACCTTTATAGGTAACTGCCTTTTTGTCCCTCACTGCTCTTATGAAAGTCTCTTTTCTCTTAAATTTCGGTAGTTTAACAATAATGTGTCTTGAGACTTCTTTCTGGGATACAATCCAGGCGGTATCCTCTCTAGCTCTTGGTTACAACATTCTTATGCATTAAGCTGGGCACTTCCACGTACTTCCTCACTACTTTTTAACCTCTTGGTTGTGTCTTGCTTTGGTAATCCAGTTATTTAAATGTGGTTCCTCTTTATAGCATCAGATGTTTTTTCTTAGGTTTTCTTCAGCTTCTTTGATTAAATATTTTGACTTTTTGATTAGTGAAATCTGCCTGGCTGTCCTTGAGGTCACTAGTATGATTCTTTGCTTCTTCTTGTCTGTTAGTATATTATTTGCTTTTTTTAACCTCAACCCTTATCTGTAGTATTTCCCTTAGGTATGTAGCTAGTGTCTTCTATCATTTTCTCCCTTTTCTGTATTGCGCCTCTCATATCCTGTATGACTTCAAGCAACATTCTGAAGATTTCTTTCTGTGGTAAATCACATCTGCTGTTTCTACACATGTCATTAGGTTCCGGACTTTCTCTGACTTGGTATTTTGTTTTTCCTGTTTTTTGTTGTTGTTGTTGTTGTTGATGTTTTTGGAGCTAGTTGCTGTATGTGTGCCATTTTACAGAAGCTTGACACCATTTTCCAGTGAGTAAAAGAGCATTGGTCTCTATTTTGGAGACTTGTAAAAATGCTTATGCAGACTGCCAGCAACTAGCCAACTAGCTGTGCAGATGTGTTGGGCTACTATTTTATCTCATTGTGGTTTCACTGTCTCCCAAGTCAGCCACTATTCTGTTATTTGAAGGTCAAGTTGGATGGCACTCTCATGGGATGCTGGTCATATGGTTGTGGGCTGCAAGGGTGTTGCTGCACTGGTTGATTGCATGGGAAGTTGCAGCAATGCTTCTCACGGTGGTGTGGAGCACCTTGGAGAGAGTGCACAGTTGCCATAGGCTGTGGGGTGCTCCCTGAAAGATTCGTGGGGGTTCCTGCAGTGATGTGGAGGACTGCAGAGGGCAGACAGTGATTCCTGGAGTGTTGTAGAGTGCCTAGGACATCAAGAGGGGTTCCCCTGGGAAGCATGTAGCACCCAGAAGTCAGTTGAGAATCCTCCTGTGATATGGATTACAGAGAATGCCAGGAAGAGTTGCTCTGCATGGCAAGAGTGATGCAGAGGGGAGGCATATTGCCGTGGAAGGTGGAAGAAAGTTCCTTCAGTCACATGTAGGATCTTCGAAGGTAGATGGGGGATTTCCCCAACTGTGTGGTCGGGTGCAGAGGACAGAGAGAGTAGCCCTTTCATTCTCATGGAGGCCAGCTGTAGTGGGATAAAGAAAATAGAGAAAGAAAAACTGAGCCAGCTACATTTGTGACAGGAGAGTGAGAAGAAATTGTGGAAAAGTAAAGAAATAGAAGAGCCCTAACTGCCTGCTTGTGTGGATGGAGGGGGTTAAACACTGCCCAGTGGTGGTGACAATTGGGAGGTGCTAAGGTAAACCACTGAGCTGGTTTAGGTAGCTAAGTCCCAGGGGGAAGCTGCAGTGAAAAGCCAAAAACCCTTAGCTCCTTTAAACCCAGGAATCGGAGACAATCATTATACTTTCCTCCTGTGACCTGGAAGAGTAAAGAATCCCTTTCAGTGGCTCTCCTGCATTGATTACTGCCATGTCACTTCTCTGTGTGCTACTCAGCTGCCATCTTGCCCCCTTCTCCCAGAACTTAATTTTTTTTTAATTTTACAGATGTACTTCAACACATATTACAATTATTGATTATGTGTGTCATTTTTATATGAAACATAATGTATGGGTGGCTTTTGCCAAGATTTACATTTAACATTATTACTATTTAAGGAGTAAGAGAGTATATTCATTACCAGAAGAAAGCCCATAGCATCTGAAATAGACATTATACTTGTTCTCTGAAAGTGCCACAAGATCTAACTTGTGGTTCAGTTTTCAGAACATACACTATTATTATTTGAGACTTTTTTAAGAGTTTGCTATTTTATTTACTTTTCATATTTGAATAACTAATTTTTCATTAAAGGAGTATTACAGGTTCTGAATGTTATTGTCTGATGAATCATTGTAAAATGAATCTTCTCTGGCTCTGACACCACTTGATATAAAAGACACATCAGCATATAAATTAACTCAAATGGCACAATTCTGAGATGAAGTATATTCAAAGTTATTCATCTTCATATTCCATTTCTTGAATGATTCCCAGTTGACTTCCTGGATTCTATCTCTGGTTATTATTGTTTCTGTAAATTGTCCAACTTCTCATCTGTCATAGGAGTTTATGGTTGGAAAACTAACATTCAGGCAAAACACATTCTGGAAGTCATGGCGTATAAAAGAAAGAAAAAAAATCCTTACAATGTTCAATGCATATAAGATGGAAGAGAAGTGAGGGAGTAAAATTGTGTTGTCCTGTTCTAAATCACTGGATAAGGAGTAATTTAGACTTCTACCATATTCTGAGTAGCATATTTATGTTATATAATGAAAGGAGGTTAATTTATATCAGATCTCTTACCTGTCAATTCTTACTTTCCTTTTGAATCCATTATCTGTTTGATCACCTGGTGAGGCACTAATTTACTGATATTCACAAGATGATCTGAGCTTTCATATTTAAAACCAGCTTCTATCAACTTGATTTATTTGTAAAGAAATGAAATCAAATGCTTCCCAGAGCAATTCTGTTAAAATACTGACCTCCATGCACAAAGCTCTAATAAGCACATGAATAGTAGTTACTTAATCTCTTAAATTACAACTGAAACTAGTGTTAGTGCAATTTTGTGTCAAAATGAGGAAAAAGCAGCAATGATGATGCCAGAAAAATTAGAATAGTTTTGTATCTGGTGGGAACTTGAAGAGAAAAATTCAAATGTGAAGCAGTACTACATTGTAATGTGGTGGCTTGTTTGAATTGTGAGAACACCTAGAAAGGGTTGTGTTCGTATAACAGTTTTCAAATCCCTCATTCCACAGCTTAGAAAACACAGAACCAATGAGGCAAGTATATCATCATCTAAGTCAGTGATTCTCAAGCTTTCTAATGCCATCACCATTTAATATAATTCCTTATCTTATGGTGATCCCCTATCACAAAATTATTTTCATTGCTATTTCATAATTCTAATTTTGCTACTGCTATGAAAGGGGTGACCCCTGTAAAGGGTTGTTTGACCCCAAAAAAGCTGCAACTCACAGGTTGAGAGCCACTGATTTAAGACGATAAAAATTGTTGTTGCTATTATTACTCATAGTAAAGTCAGTTCTGATTCATAGCAACTCTCTGTACAACAAAATGAAGCAGTGTTCAAGCCTGTGCATTCCTCACAAAGATTTGAGGACAATGTTGTTGTCACTGTATCAGGCTATACTGTTAATGACATCCTTTTTATTTCTGCCCTTTATTTTACTAAACTTTATGTCTTTTCCCTTGGACTGGTGTCTCGACAAAATGTCCAAGGGATGTGAGATCAAGTCTAATCACTCTTGCTTTTAAGGAACATTCTGGTAGAAATTCTTCCAAGAAAATTTTTTCTTGATGTGTCTGATAGAAATGATCATCTATCAGTTCTGGAAATTGATTATAAATGTTACATTGTTTATTCAATACTACCCTCCTCTCTAAAACTTGACTGCAAAAACTATGTTTTGAAATTGTTATTGTTGTTGCTGTTCTACTGGTCTTTGTGAGGGTAATGATTACTAGATTTTGCTTGAAAGCATCTTCCCCAATCCACTCTACTGCAAGTTTGTTATCATCAGAATGTACATTGGAGAATAAAAAAGAGAAGGACTTTGAATTCAGTTATTGTCATGATATCCAGTATCAATTGTTCACTAGTATCAAGTGTGTGAATGATTACAAACCACTATGTCTGAAAGAACAATTTTTATGCTAGTGAACTTTTCAAGCTGCACTGTATTTTAAATGAATTGCCTGAGACATTCACTCTGCAGATTGCTAGTGTTTTATATACATTTTTTCCTTCAAGGAACATAAAATTTATTTGGAAGAAAAGGCATAATCACTTACAAAGGTAGAACCACAAGCTATCCCTATATGACAGCCTCATGTAAAAAGACAATACATTTTGAGCAGACTTATCCAAAAGCTCATACCAAAATCAAATCTAACTCACTGCCATCAAGTCAATGCTGAGACATGGTAACTCTATCGGGTATTCAAGACAGCAGCTCTTTGAAAAGTAGAAAGCTTCATCGTTCCTCCACTCAGCACTGGGTATTTCCCATGGTTGACCTTGCTGTGAGTCTCCATGCATTAAAAACAACTTAAGCCATAGACCCACAGGTAGGAAAAATGATTTGCTAAAATAAAATGTGGTGGCCAATAAAAAGTCATCCTGCAAGAAAAAACTGGTAATATGTTTCCATTAAAATTATTGCCAAGAAGTCCCTAGGGAATAATTTTATTCTGTAATATATTAGGTAATCATGAATTGGAATTGAGTGGGAACAAATAACTCAAAATCCAAACAACAGAGAAGGCTTTGTAATAAAAACACGTATTTCAGTTAGAATGAGAACTTTGTGAACAAATGATTGGTTCATCTGCCCTTGCTACAAGATACATTTTATCACATGGTAGGGAACGATTCTCTGAATCCTAATCTAAGCACCAGTGAAGCCCATAATGAATGAGGAACAATTATAAACATCAGGTCAGCCTGTTAACATTGGGATCTGCATTCCTTATTATCATTACATTTTTGTTATTCACTGCACCAAACCATTAATTCACATGATACACAGCTGAATAATTTAAGTTGCTTAAGAAATTAAATGTCTCTAGTACATTTCTTGGTGGGAAAAGTTAATTTACAGTTTCAGAGGAGAAGAAATATGAGAGTTAAATTATATTTAGTACATAAAATTTTCTAAAGACTAGCATCCACACACATTGTGAAAAAAATAATAAAAACTTAAATATTTTGTGATTTTCCTTGACTGTAAAGTTTTCCATTGTCACATTTCCCTCCATTTTTTGTTTTGTTGAATAGTATCTTATACTTCCTCCATACCTCATATAGCAAATTAAGATATTAATGTTTGATTTCAGTGCAATAATGAAGATTATTATTTATAGCAATAGCTTGGATGTTACTGGAAGATTAACTTCAGCAATGTAAACAATTAAAATGCTGTCAAATCTTTTGAGTTTTTTAAAAAGCTTCGATTTTTAAGAGAAATTCACCATTGACCAAGTACTGTCTGTGTTCATTCTTTTTAAAAACTGCTTTTGGGAAAGACGAATATGAATCACTAATTTAATATAGACTTACAGAACTATTTTACATATAAAATTATATTTAAGCCCTCTTTTCAGATTCTATACTTACAAGATTTTAAGGATCTTGTCAAAAGATTTCCAGAATCTTTTGTGATTATATTGAATAGCTACTCTTTAGCCAATCCATTTTGTCTTTTATAATATATTATTTTCTTTGAGAATGCCATTCTCATTCACTGAATTCCCCATTGCATCCTCTGACCTTAACACGAATTATTAGACTTGCTTTCCTAGAAGTTTCCATTTTGATAAAAGTGAAACAAAGTAAAATGTGCTTAGAGAGTAATTTCAATTCTTAACCCTGCTTTTTTTATATATCTAGTCTTGCTGATTATATCAAGTAGATCCCAACTCATATCAACAATATCAACAGTAGATCTTACACTCACTATTCCTGAACCATCCTCACAATTGTTATTTCTGAGTTCATTGTTGCAGCCATGGACAGTGTCTGTTCAGCTTATTGAGGCCTTTCCTATTTGTTGCTCTCCCTCTCCTAGGGATGTGATAGTTACATAATCTGTTGTCAATTTGAGAGGTTTAAGAGTGTAGGGTTGGAGTTTTTCCTATCAATCAAGTTGCAGCTTGATGTCCTCATCTGGAGGTGATAAGGAGATAAATAACTCCCTGGAGGTAGGATACATGCTCATTCCCTGTGAGACATCTTCATTGATCTGTCCCATGGAGCTAAAATAGAGCTCTGGAATGAGAAAAGCTATGTGGAGATCCCTGTGAGCACTGAGATGCTCACACCACCACTGGATCCACAAGACCTTCCACCCACTGGCCTATGATTGCCCTGCATTCTGTGTCATTGTATGTGTTTAATGAGTGTGAAGAGGACTTTATATACTGGCTTCAGACATATGGACTAATTTGAGCCTTATGGACTTGTTCAGAACGGGATTCGGATATTTTCTCAATATTCACTACTCTTATATATATAGTTATTTCTTATACATATGAGTCTCTATAAATTTGTTTCTGTAGTCAACCCAGACTAACACAATGGATGTGTGTCTCTTATAACCTATTCAAAGGATATGAGATGAAATCTCATTTAGTCATCATAACTTCTAAGGAGTACCTGTCTATATTTGTTCCAAGGCACATCTGTTCTTCTGGTAGTTCATGGTCTACATTAGGTATAAGAAAGAGTGAAGGTGTTTTAGCAAATATAAATTTATTCTCACACAGTTTAAGAAGCTAAATTTCTGAGTTTTAGACATCAGCTGTAGAAGAAGTAGTTCTCCCTTTTATTTCTCAAGTACAGTCATCATCTGCCTTAAATATCTGTAGGTCTGGAATTGCATCACTCTTGGCCTGGGTCTAGGAAGTTCTTAGTTTGGGAAGCCTAGTTTCAATGGCCAACCTCTATTTCTAGTTTAGTTTTCTGGTTGGCATTAGATTATTCCTTCTCTTATTGTTTACCTCTCTATTCCCTATTTTATCTAATCAGGACTATAATCTGAGTAAGTTTGCTAAATCCCATCTTAATACTTTCAAATTGATTGCATGATGACCTAAGCTCATGAGATGATTAGATCACTATATAGTCACCAAATGCATTGTTATATAATTTCCAAACTGTTGAAAATCATGATCCAGCTGGGTTGTCACATAATTTGGGGGTGGTGCATTGAAATCGACCCATAACTTTCTACAACCAAGATATATTGACTCCATCTCCTTAGTCACTTTGTCTATTGTTCTTTGATTGCTTGATTGCTTTCCTCTATTGTTTACTTTTGTTACCCTTTGAAAGGAGATGGCTGCATTGATTAATTCTATCAAATATTTGGGAAAGACATAATAGTAATTGAAATTTTATTCATATTATAGAAAAAAAGTGAAAATTTCCCGGTCTCTTTGTTAAAACCACCACACTGATAATAAAGGACAAGTTAAAGCTTACATGACACAAATATTTGTATGAATGTACCTATATTTATAGTTCTATTTATGTCTATAAGGTATACAAAATGAAACTCCCTGTCATCAAGTTGATTCTTTTTTCAGGTGGGGGCATCACTGCCCTCTGGTGGTCGTGGGGGCTACCCAGCACGCTCCTGAGAGCCACCACTGGATTTGAACGGCCAAGCCCATGAGCCACAGTCCTGCACTCAACCACTTACTCCACCAGGGCTCAGCCCAAGAGTTGATTCTTATAATGATTCTTATAATGTTTCTGAAACATCTAAATCTACAGAAACTAATAGCTTTTCTTTTCTTCCTCAGAGTGACTGGTGGGTTGAAACTTCTAACCTTGTTGCTGTCAGTTCAATGCTTAACTGGCAGGATCACCATGACTCCTTAATTTGCATATGCAAATACATATCTGCATAATGTTTATAGACACATATAAATAGTATATATAATACACCCTATATTTAACCTATTTTAAAATAACCTGCATGGATAGAGACTAAGAGATCTTAAAAAATATATTTCCATTGCCATTTAGTTAATTCTGACTAACTGCTGCTCTGTAAGATTTCTAGAGTTACAAATCCTTATAAGAGCACAGAATCCATGGAGTGACTGATGGGCTTAAAATGCTGATCCTTCAATTAGCTTCTCAAAAAATAACGCCCTACATCATAGGCATGCAAGTTCTAGAAGTACATTTATATTATTTAATAATTCACACATTGTAAGATAATAATGGAGACAAGTTTGTATCATTCATTATAATGGGTGTAAGATGGATATGATTTGCATTGAGAAAACTAATAGACAAGAGAGAGGACAGATGTAATTGAGGTACTGTTGTCCTGGAAGTACAGACACTTCAGAGACACAAACTTTATTAGGGGCAAGATTAAGTATTCTTCCTACTATATAGCCTGCATCTCATTAGAGAATTATGCACAAAGTGACAACTCACAATTTGAAGTTTTACAAAGAAGCTTTAACACAGCCAACTTTTTCATAGACAGGAGGAGAGAATGGGACTGGGAACATGAATTAATTGGTAAGTTTGTAGAGTGTTACTTTCTGCATGTTTAGTCAGGGAACAGGAGGGAAGTGTCCATTTATCTCCTGCAGAAAAATAGGTCAGCGATTGCTTCATAACCCCATTTGCTATTCTGAGTAGACTAGAAAAATAAATCCACAGAGACTCATATATTTATAAGAAAGAGCTTTACATATAAGAGCAATTGAATATTGAGAAAACATCCCAGCCCAGTGTAAATCATGTCTATAAGTCTGGATTAGGCCAGACCTTTGGGTAGGAAGTCTTCTGGATGCAGTGGTGTTATAAGCATCTCAGTGCTGCCAAGGGTCTCCATATGCTTTCTCTTCACCATAAATCTGGCTCCCTAAGTCTCTCTCCATGTTTCTTCTCCACAGGGATGTCTTATGGAGAGTGAGTGCCCTGCCTTCAGCCAGCTATTTATCTCCTTAGCACCTACAAGGGAGGTTATCCATCTGAGATCTGATGATAGACTAGACTCCACTCCACCCATAATCCTTTCAAATTGACACAGAACACTCCTTGTCAATTTGACATATTCACAAAACTTTTTAGCCATATATAATTTAAGCAAATCATATCTATAGTTAATAGGCTAAAACTAAGCTGTGTACAATTAGAAATTATGCCACCCTTATTTAAATATACCATTCTATCAGTGAACCAGACAAAAATATTCTGAACTTCTTTGAATACGTACACCTTAGTCCTATAATCCTAGGACTATATTCCTCCACCTATAAAATGTTTTAAGTCAACCACTTCATGCCTTTATCCTCCCCATTTTGAGTATCCAATTTCTATAGTGTCCACTTACATCAACCCAGTGTCCTAAGGAGACAATCATATCCTTTGGTGGAAAAAATCCAAGTTAGAACCTTGTGAAGTCTGAATACATAAGCAAAGTCAAATCAGAACAAGCCACCCATAAAATCAACAGCAATATCCACCAGATCAAAGGCTCAAGAATCTTCTCTGGTCATGTTCTGGTCAACTCAATGTGAGCTGCCTCAGCCACACCATTGGTCGCCTTACCTTTAGACCATGGCCCCATCACAAATTCTCAACAAATCTTGCAAGAACTTCAGGCCTGTCAACCTGCTCTTGTCTTCTCTTGTAGCTCCTGTAAATCAGGCCCATGAGTGTCAGTGGCCTGAATCAACCTGTCTCTCTAGTGCTGCATTTCTCCCACTTCCACTGAAGACATAGATTCAGATGGTCAACTAACAAGCATTTCAGGGTGGCACAGGCTCCCTTTAACATTCAGTCTTAGAAAAGTGCTTTCTTCTTGATCCCAGATTTTTTCTAGCTTCAGACAAAATCACTAGTTCGAAATTCTAATAGCCAAAGAGTTCTTTCTTAAGTCTTCAATCTTTCAACAACAGTCTCAGGCAAAAGTCTCTTGGAATGCAAATATCCTGAGTACTCCAAAACACTAGGTGGGGCTTATCTTTTCAGAGCCTTCTTTGTAGGCATGCCCTAGACCTATTTAAAGATCAGCTTTTAATGGGTCCTGGCAAGTGGGCTTACAAACTCTCTATTTTCGTACTTCCAATAATCATTTCTATATATTCTTATATCAGCAACTTAAAAGAGTAGGAGAAATCAGTATAAACAAAGTAAAATTAGATCCTAAACTCAATTTTTAAAACTTTCAAGTTCAACCTTTAGTTAGATTATGTACTCATTATCTAAACCATTCTATCGATATGAATTATGGTTTAGGTATCTGAAAGCATCAAGCCAGAACCAGGCTTTCTGTCAACCAATTTCATCTCTGTCAGCCATTTTCTGTAACCTGCATGGTCTCCGAGAAATTCAAGGAGCGATCTCTAATGCTGAGTTTAAAATATACATAAACAACATTTATTTTCACTTTTCACACAGGATTAACTAAACACTACAATCAAACAAAGTAATCACAGCATTAACTCCCCATATTCTTTTCAGAAAACAATCCAGTAAATCACATGAACATATCTGATTTCTGGCTAGCCAAAGAAGAAAAACTACCAGGAGGAAGAATTTGAAAAAACATCTACTTCCCATCTTTTTTATTTTGCTCTAGTAACCCATTCATGGTACCATAATGTGTTAGTCTTGGTAGACTAGAGAAACAAATCCATTTTTTATATGAAAGATGTGAGATGTATTTGATGCATGTGGCCCTCCTTGGTGCTTCTGAACTCTAATATAACCTTATGGAACCACAATGTATAAGCAATCAGATATTGCAAAATGGATGTAATGTGGCATATAACTATATAAAAATAGAATTATAAAAAAATAGAATTACACTGAAAAATCACATTTACTGAGAGAAAAAAAAACATATGAAGTGTTAGTCTGGTCATAATTAGAACACTAAATATTAAAATATTGATCTCCCTTAAACTAATTCCCCCCATTAAAAAATCCCAAGGGACTGTCCATATAATGAACAAGCTTATAGTAGCACTTAAATAAAGAGCCAAATGACCTAAATTATACAAAGCAAACTTAAAGAACTATAAACATCTATACCAGATTTCAAGTCTCACTCTGAATCTACAGTAACTTTGCTCATGGATATACAAATAAACTAAGGTTGTATTATCTGAAAAATTAAATAGTTGCATATAGGATTTCAGTATGTAAAATATGGACACAGGTAAGATATAGAAATAAAATATATAGAATAAATAGAATATATAGGTATGATTCAAAGCACTGTCCTTTAGGTTAGAAGTAAAGCATTTAGCCACATAGGACAGACAAAGTGGTTGTTGCTAGACTCGTTTCTGGGTATATATTTCTTTATGATTCCAAAAATGGCACCAGGTTTTCCTAATCAGCTCTAATTTTTTATATATAGAATATATGCCAAATATTATTCCTTCTGCTCACCTACTAAAAATTAGGATACTTAAATGTAATGGTAGCAAGCATGAGGTAGAGAAAGAACATGTAGGCTTTATTTAAAGTAGGTTGCGTTGTACAAAATAGATCAAGTTCTAATTCTCATGGCTTCCTATGCTCCAAAGATCCAAACGTTATTGCACCTCTATTAGGAATTGAATAACAGGCAATTCTAATATCTTCAAGAGAGATAAAATATAAAGCAACTGTACAATAAGTAAGAAGTCTTGAGGATGTAGTGTGTTTGATAATGACAAGGTCAACTAGCCTCTATGCAATTATGAGTCTTTCTGCTCCTGGAAAGATTTGCATCCTCATAAACCCAGAAGAGAATGTTTACTTTGCACTATAGGGCTGCTGTGGGTCAAAATCAATAAAATTTATTGTGCTTTTAGAATACATAGAGATTTCATTTTTCTGAAACCTAAATGAGTCCATTAAAATTCAAGCTCCTTTATTAAAATTATAATATTCTTCAAACATTATAATGTGGCACAACATCTCCACTTAGACTCCTAAAATAGACTCCTAAAAGAAAATTTAGAATTTTTTATAGTAAGAAGCTTAGAGTCAACATCACCTCTGAAACATTTAACATAAATTATTCTTTGACTTCTCTATGTCAAGTTGTCTTGTAAAATATTTACTGCATAATTTGAAAAAGGAAAACAGATCTTTAAAATAATTTTAAGACTTCTATGAAGTCTTAACATTTTTGGTTCTCTAAAATGCCCTCACATGCCTTCCATGTATGTGCCTTTTCAATTTTCTTTTCATTTTCCACTTTTCTCAATCTGTTTTCTAGTTTTCCAGAATCCAAATGATAGCTTTGTATATATTGTACAATCTCACAATACAAAAAGAAAAGCTTGTAATCATCTAATTGATTCTATACTGACCATGTGGAACATAGAAAAGGCTGCAGAAGGACTGGTCAATTCACACTACTGACCTCATAATTGGCAGTTCAATGCACAGCAATCTACCCATCATGAACCCATGTACAGTTTTCCTTGGAAGTTTTTTTTTTTATCTCATTATCTTTAAAATATTTCTTGCATTTTTGTCTTATCTTATAATTTATGGATCTGAATTCTTCTCATATTTAATACTCTGCTGATAAATTAATAGCTAGCTTAGAATACAGTAGAACATCATCTTGAAGAAACTAGAGCTGATGTCATCTATGCAACATAATTTTTCTGAATTACTGTCCCAAAGAGCCCTACGAATCAGGTCTAATTTCAAGAAAGGAAGAAAATAAATGTGTTGGACTGTGTTATTCAGTGATTTTTAAAAATTAAATTACAAAGTGTTGATAACTAAGCATCATCAAATTTAAATTATTTTACCATCAAAAACACAGGTAAGACATTAAAATGGCATTTTCCCAATTGAAAGAATATATTTGCAACGTATAGCTTGCAAAGAACTATACTCTAAAATATATAAAAACCAGTTTGTTTTTGTTTTTGTGGGGGGCATCACTGCCCTCTGTTAGTGGGAGTAGGAGGCCCAGCCTTGCTCCTGAAGAGCTGCTGCTGGATTTGAACCTCCATCCCTGTGGGCCACAGTCCTGCGCACAACCACTACGCCACCGGGGATCAGCTCAAAAACCAGTTTTAGTAAATCAAATAACCTAACTTTTCAAATAGGCAAATTCTTAAAAAAAAAATAAATTGTTAACACAATATATATTAATAGTTAACAGCAGTGTACAAAGTTATGACATTACTAATTATAACACAACCACAAATTATTGCCAAAATGATATACTATGTTATACCCAATGTAAAAATTGTTAAAAAGATTGAAAATGATAGCATTGGTGAGCTTGATCTCATATTCTGACAATGACATGTAAAATAAACAACCAATTAAAAAGCTTTCCAATAATTTCTAATAGTTTAAAATAACACCTTATAAATCAACACTATAATTTTAATACATAACCAACAAAATGTAAAGACTATGTGTATAACCTAATTATTTAAAAATGCTGATAACATGATTATAATCACTTCAAGCCAGAAGAAAAGCCAAAGTGTTTTTCCATCAAGTGTTCAATCACAGAAGATCCTACCATGGAGTTAATTACATTATAAGCTGATTACATTATTTTAGGTACATAATGGGGAAGAATCCTGGCCCAGTCAAGTTGATTGAAAATCTAACTATCACACATGTGATATTAGTAATACTATTCAGTAATTTCTATATTCTATCACATAGCCTATTTGGGCATCTGCATAAATAGTACTTATTCCAGTTGATAGTTTTTTTTTTCTATAGAGGTGAGTACTTTCAGTGCTTTTTTTTGTTTGTTGAAACATATCACTTGGTATTCTATCAATTCTTAGAGCCTTGCTTTTATCTAGTATCTTCCAGGGAGTTTGAATTTCTTCCTTTAATACTATAGCTTCCTAATTATAAGTTGCTTCCTGAAAAGACTTAACATCAAAACATCCTTCTTAGTTCAGTTACTCTGGGTCTTCCTACCATTTTTTTTTTTTTTGCAATTTCTTTGAATTTCAATATTTTGCCCGTACACTTCTTTACCATTTCAACTCAAGGCTTGAATTTTTGTCCATTTTATTTTGTGTAGGGGGGCCAATTCACTGCCCCCTGGTGGGAGCAGGAGGCACAGCCTTGCTCCTGGAGAGGTGCTGGTGGATTTGAACTGCCAACCCTGTGGGCTGCAGTCCCGCACATAACCACTAGGCCACCGGGGCTCAGGCCAAGGCTTGAATTTTTTTCTTGACTTTTTTTTTCTGCTTGAGAAATGTATCTCAATCAAGCTCTACCCAATATCAATAAAAGAAACAAGTTCCTGATTCATGCAACATGAAGTAATCTTAAAATATGCTAAACAACAACACCCAGACATAAGTTAATACTAATGCTAAGATTCCACATATACGAATTTCAGGAAGATAATCTACAAGCTGAGAATTCAGATGGGTTCTACACTTTGACTTTTCAGATGGAAGAAATGAGCAACTTAAAAAATGAGAGAAATTTATGTGATATCTTCGTTTCAGTGACAATAGCAGATAAATATGACCCCTCGTCATTCTATGGATTAAACATTGGAAATACTAACTACAAGGTCACTTTGAAAATATACCAGCTGTTCTGTGGAACAAAGATGTGCTTTTTTACTCCCAAAAATATCTACAATCTCAGAGATTCTAAGAAGCAGTTCTATTTTTGTCCTATGGGCCATTATAAGTCAAAATCAACAAAATGACCTAAGACAAGTTTGATTTAATAGCTGAATATATTTGTGAAAGCTTAAATTTAAAATCTGTGTGTTTACTCTATAAAAAGTAACCACATTAGAGAGAAAAGCACACATATATATTTTGGGTAAATTGAAAATGATGCATTTTAGTGAACACAGTAAATATAAGAAGATATGTTACATACATATCATTCTTAAAGTAACCCAAAAGGTAAACGTGTAAGAAGACCATAATGCACACACACACTCATATATATATATATATATATATATATATATATATATATGATTTCAAAAGAAATGTTTTGAAATAAACTTTCAAAATTGTGTTTTCTATTTTTGTAAAAACTAGATAAAAATTAATGTCATTGTAAAATAATTAATTGATGGAACTCAAATATAAGTTAATACTACTATTATGGCATGATTATTTGTTACTAAAATGATTACTCTTTGAGAGTAGTGATAGGTGAACTATATAGAAACCATATTTCAATAAATAAGGAACATTCTTATCAGAAAGGTATTTCTTATCAGAAAGGTATTTCAGTAAAACTCAAATACTTGCCATGAACTTGTTGAATGCTAATAAATTACAGTACCTTTTGTTTTTCTCCTTTGCTCTGGTAACCCAAGGAAAGCAAATGGTGTATCCACCATTTGTTATAATATTTGTTATAATATAATATTTATATAATATATTATATATAATATAATATATAATACATTCTATATTAATATATTGTATATTAACATATTAATATTATCAATATATCATATTAATTATTAATATATTATTTATTAATGATATAATTATATTCATATAATTAATTATATATTAATATATTAATATATATTAATGTGCATTATGTAATGTGTATATTATGATGCATATAATATGTATATGCAATAAATATATGATACAGTATATATAACAACACATATAATATATAATACATACAATATATATGTGACACATATAAAATATGTACATGCACATAATATATACATAATGTATTAATATACATTAAATGTGTTGATATGATATAATATTATTTATATATAATATAAATTATATGTAATGTAATATAATATTTGTTATAATAATTTTTAATAATTTTTAATCTAGGCTTATATACATTTAGAAAAATGTAGTATGCTCTATCATCTTTCAAAATGATGCATATATCCTCTCTAATTTGTCAGATTATTTTCCTCACTGTTTTCATTCAAAAAAAATATTCTAGAAAGAATATACCTAATTTTACAATTTGAGAAAAGAAAATGAAAGCACTTAGAAAACGCCACACAAGCACACATACTGATATGCACACACACACAAATTGCTTTGTGAATCTAAATTTCATAATGAAAGCAGAATTTTGAGACTTAGAATCTTAAAAATATTTTCATATTTGTGATTCAGTTGTTAGCCTACTTACAACATATTCATGAGATGCCTTTTCTCTGATTTTAAGGTTTAAAAATGTTTCTTTGAAACCCATGGGTATACCACTATATAGTATATCCCTAAATCATTTTCTCAGTATCTAATAAGTACAGCTCTTTAAAATTTTCTGTGTTTCTTAATCCCATAGTACAAATCCATGTGCATATAGGAGGGTGGGCTTTCTCTGAATGTGCTCTGGCACCCAGAGAAGGAGCTAAAACAATTTGAAAAGGATCAGGGATACTTCTAAAAGAGTTAATTGGCCAAAGTTATATCAAAGGGGAATATAATTACCATATCAACCAGTAATCCCTCTATTTGGTATATAATTTAGAGAAAAAAGAACCACAATACAAGTTGGTATGTGCCTACCCATTTTCATTACTGTACTCCTCACAAAGCAGAAAGATGGAAACAATCTAAATGCCCAGTAGTGGAAGAAGGGATAATAAACCTTTGGACATTCATGTAATGGAATGTCACACAACATAGAAGAACTATGATAACTCTACTTAACATTTATAAACAAGATTGAACTAGGAAGACATTAGAGAAATTTGTCAACCACAAAATCACAATAGTAGTAAGAGACCACTGATAAAAAATTTTTTAAAAATTTCCACACTTATAAAATAAAAAGTCTTTGATAGTTACTATGAGTGAGAGGACAAGGGATGCAGGGAGATCCTAGGGATAGTGGGTAGACAAGTGTTAACTTGGGTGAACGGGGAAGCAATATATACAAGAGGAAGTTTAGCAAAAAAAAAAAAATTATGGAGGCAAAAGAAGACATTGTGATGTTTGCGAGAATTAAAACAGAAAAGACAACTGTTATATACAAAATTCAGTATTACAGTGATAACAATAGATGCTCAGCTATATGTTAAATCTAAACTGGAGTCTTTATCTATGTTTGTGGAATATATATGTATATTCCACTCACATATGTTACTGGATATATATATATATATATGTGTGTGTGTGTGTGTGTGTATCTGAGGACTCAGGCAGGCAGACACTCAGGTCAATTGGCATAACATGAGAACAGTTACTTCAATGGGTTTATGTTGTTGTTGTTGTTGTTAGGTGCCATCTAGTTAGTTCTTACCCATAGTGATCATATGCATAACAGAATGAAAAATTGCTCTGTGCTATATCAATCTCACCATTACTTCTATGTGTGTGCTCATTTTTACAGCCATTGTGTCAATCCATCACATTGTGGGCCTTCCTTTCTATCTCAGTTCTTTTTCTTTACCAAGTATGAAATTCTTCTTCAGGGACAGGTCTCACCTGACAGCATGTCCAAAGTATGTAAGATGAAGACTAATCATCCTTTCCTCTAAGGAACACTTTGGTCTACTTAGAGAAATATACGCTTGTCTTTCTAGCACTCCACAATACTTATCATATTTTTCTCCAGCATTCAGTTCAAGTCTATAATTCTTCTTCACTCCTCTTTATTTAACGACAACTTTCACATGCATATGGAGCAATTGAAAAATACCATGGCTTGGGTCATGTGCACCTTAACCCTCAAAGTAACATCCTTGCTTTAAAATATTCCAAAGAGCTCTTGTGCAACAAATTTACCTAATACAGCTAGTCTTATGATCTTTTGACTGCTGCTTCCATGAACATTGACTGTGAATTAATGAATGTTCCAAATATCAGTGTCCAAAATCCTAAAATCTGCAGAACTAGAGGGTGGGCCAGCTACAACTACCAAATATCAGAGAAGAATCATATTAGATTGTGTTTAGTGCCTGGGAGAAAAGTGTTGAGCAGAACTAAGATGCATTTAGAAAGGCGAGCCTTATTGGTTAGATAGAGATTGGTAGAACACCTAAAACTAAAACTCTTGGTGACACTTCAGGTCTTGAACTGAAATTACTCTTGAATCATAATAATCTACTACTTAAGTTAAAAGGCCAAGGTTTAAACAAGGATGGAGGTTAGGAAAGACATAGAAATAGAAACAATAGTGATTTTTGACAGGACGGTGACTGAGTTATACATACCAGAGGGACTCCACAGAAATCAGCACAAAAGAGTCACTAAGAGTTAAATTCCACATTGTCAGATTGCAAGAGGAACACCACAAGAATAAGTATTCACAAATCCACTAGGTCTTGTGGAGCTGTGCACTTTTGACTTACCACTGTGGAAGCTAATTTAGCGTTACAACTGCCACAATCTTGACAAGAGCTGGGTTCCCTCTGCCAAAGAGCTTTATCTCAACACATACACATCTTGCTGCCACCTCAAGACAAAGTTCAAACGCATCCAGACCATAACCAGTGATCAGAGCTCAGCTATACTGTTCCTTATTTCTCTCTCTCTCTTCTCTCTTCCCACCCTCCCACAGTAAGCAGGCTCAATTTTTATTCTTTTTCTGTTCACTTTTCTCTCACACACCACTGCAAACCTCAAGGCCACTACCCATAGCCTAGGATAATTATGCATGCCTTTTGCCTAGATGGGGAAACTCCACTCTTTGTAGCATAACATGAGGCCTGAAAAAGCAAACCCACCATCCTCTGGTGGGATTCCTGTCTGCCTGCCTGCCCTCTGCAGCATGATTCATGGCTGGGGAAGTATTATGGCATATTAAGTATTCCAGGAGAAGTCCTGCCTACGTGGATGGGGGAGCTCCTGTTCAAGTTCTGTGCTCCCCTGTGACTGAGGGAAATTACACTTGCCTGCTGTCATGCCTCACACAGCCTAAGGCAGCCCTGTCAACACTCTCCAGTGTTCCCCACTGTCGCAGTAACCTTTGCCCAACATCTGCAGCAACTTTTTTACTAATTCCACCCATCTTACTAATTCCACCCAACTAAATGCAATTCCACCCATCATCTCTGGTGCTCTATATCAAAGGGAGCACACACACCTGCCTGGTACTTCCATTGCAGCAGGCATCCCTGCACACCCTCTGGATTACCCAGCTGCATTGGGTCAAAACACTATGGATTCTTGTGAGAACATCCAGTTCAGGACCATCCAACTTGCCCTTCAAGAAAAGAATACTGGCCTACTAAGAGAGAAAGGGTGATGCAACAGGATGATAAAATGGTAGGCCAATACATAGTGATATTAGGTGTTGGCAGTTCTAAGAAACATTCCTATTGTCTTCCAGAGGGTCTAGTGATTTTTGACTTTGGAAAATTGCACTGGGCTCCTCTAAAACAATGCAATGCAAACAATAATCAATGCTTACAACCTTAATGATAAAAGAGGAGAAACAAAAGGTGATGTCAGAAGATATCCTGAACCTAATGACTTGCATAGAAGAAGCGGACATTGTTCAGTTTAGAAATTTTAGTCAAACAGGATATGAGGCAAACAATACAGAAAATGGATGAAATGTTAGAGGAGATAAAACCATGTGCCAAAGGGAAATATAAGAACTTAGGTATGAGGGAAAAAAATATCAGTAGCAAATTCACAGAACTTGCCAACTGACCAAAAAAGGTAAAGAACCTAGACCTAGAGAACAGACAAACATACTTTAAGAAATGTTAGGGAAAAGAATCTAATAAGATAATCAGAGACGCTGAAGAAAATATAAGAGCTATGTCAAATATTATGAAGAGGAAAAACATCAGAATAGTTGGATTAATGAAGTAAGACACAACAAAGGAATCAACTGCAAAAAACAGTGAGAGAATAATTGGAAGAAGACTTCCTGAGTTCAATGAATTAAAAACAGGCAACCATTCAGGAGGCTGGAAGAACACCAGCTAAACTGCTGCCAAAAAGTCCCCAAGGCACATAATAGTTAAAAGAGAAAATCATGAGAGCAGCTAGGAAAAAAACAAGCAGCCACATATAAGGGTTCCCGAATAAGAATGTATTCAGACTTATCAGTCAATACTATGAAGAAGAGGAGAGAGAGGACTAACATATTCCAAAAGCTGAAGAAAAATAACGTTAACACAAGAATACTCTATCCAGCCAAATCATCTATCAAGATAGATGGAGAAATAAGTATTTTCAGATAAGGAAAAACCCAAAGAATATTTTAAAAGAAACACAGTCCTACAAAAGTTCCTTGTTGACCTAATATGGGCAAAAGAACAGCACTCACTGAGCACAGATAATAGTCCACGACATAGAATAACTGCAATCAGAGAGCAACAAAGAGAAAACATCCCCCAAGGTAGCATTGACTTAAAGGTGGTTAAAAATAAAAAAAAAATGAAACACACACTCAACACATACTGATAGAAAGGGAGGTAGGAAAGCACCCAACACAAAAGTTGTAAGATGACAACACAGAGTTAACTGATGGATGTAATACCCCTGAATAGCAATGGACTAAACTCAGGCATTACAAGGCTGAGGCTAGCAGATCGGCTTAAAAAACACAGCCCATTAAAACACAGCCCATTAATTTTCCGCCTACAGGAGACACATCTCAACATTACAGACAAAATAGGTTGATAACAGAGGCAGTAGAAAAAACATACCAAGGACATAGAAATTTAAAAAGGGGAAAGCTGCAATCCTAATGACAGCTAAAGTTGATTTCAAAATGCAAGCCATAAGAAGAGATAAGAAGGAACATTATATAATACACAAGGAAACTGATGAAAAAGAATCACTAAGCATTTTAAACATGTATTCCCTGAACAAGAGAGCCACTGAATGCATCAAATGCTCCAAAAGATGAAAAAATAAATCATAGGCTCAACCATTATACTATTGAATTCAATGCACAGCTCTCTGAGAAAATTAGATGACAGGTGTGGACGCCATTACAAGATGGCGCCGGACCACGCCCGAGCCATGGCTTGAGAGTTGTAAACAGGATGCACTGCGCCTGCGCGGGAGCTGCCCGTGACGCAATAGAGCCTCTGCACCACTCCTGAAGAGCCACGCCTATGAGCAGGGTATTTAAGCCCCAAGCTAAGCTTATTCCAGGCCTTCCTTATAATCCCCAGGGTCAAGGTATTGTGGAACGCGCAAATTTGACTTTAAAAACTTACCTTACTAAACAGAAAGGGGGAGAGGGCGTCACCCCAGCCCTGTGTTTAACCCAGCCCAGGCAAAAACTTGGCTTGGCTCTATTTACCATAAATTTTTTAAAATTGGATGATAAAGGCTTTTCTGCGGCGGATCGCCATAAAGAAGGGCCCAGCCAAAATAAGGAATATGTAATGTGGAAAAATGTGTTAGATAACCAATGGTACGGACCGGATCCGGTGTTGATCAGATCCAGGGGAAGTCTTTGTGTTTTCCCACAGGCTGAAAAAACACCATTCTGGGTTCCCACAAGATTGACCAGAAGGATCGCACAACCACTGGAAGAGGAGACCAGAGCAAGCGATGAAGTGGAATGAAGAACAGTGTGGGGATTTGATTAATTTGATTTTATTGAGT